>CAMXCT020000151.1:195816-223316 GCA_947184155.2 Cladocopium goreaui | reverse complement strand
AAACACTGTAAAGCTATAGGGCCTCCTCAAAAAAAACATATTTAACTTACAATTGATTTTGATGGCGGCTCATACATATACAGTATCTATTTATATATATATCATATATCAATGTTCCTAGGATCTTCGGGGATAAACATATGTAACATGAAAGTCCTCATTTGTTCCATGTAGCGTTTTAAGATGCTATTTCGTGACAGGTGCAGCATTTCGTATGACCTGGACTAACTTTTTCGTGGCAGGCGCAGTACTTTAGAGACACGGCATAGAAAAATCGCAAAACGCATTGGTACGAGGCCGTCAGCTGTACTGTCAACTTTCCATTTTTGAAGGAAGTCTCGCAGAATCGCTTCGTTTTTGATGTTTTCAACTGCAAAAAGTGAGAGAGTCTCGCAGAATTGCTTCGTTTTTGATGTTGCCAACAGAAGTCTAGCAGCATTGTTTTGTTGTCGACGTGGCGGTTAGACAGATTGATCGACGTGTCAAGAGGTAGATCGAAGGACAGGTGGAGAGAGAACTTGACGGATGAATAGATGCATAGATAGACACATAGGGAGATAGATCGATAGTTTACTAGATAGATGGACAGATAGACAGACAGATAGATAGATAGATAGATAGATAGATACATAGATGGAGACATAGAAAAACAGACAGAGACATAGATGGGTAGGTAGGTAGCTAGACAGATAAAAAGATAGAGAGATAGATGGGTGGGTAGGTAGGTAGAAAGATAGATAGAGAAATAGATAGCGACAGAAACAGAGAGAGACATGGATGGAG
This sequence comes from Cladocopium goreaui, assembly GCA_947184155.2. Taxonomy (NCBI): domain Eukaryota; class Dinophyceae; order Suessiales; family Symbiodiniaceae; genus Cladocopium; species Cladocopium goreaui. The sequence continues at coordinate 222,533 of CAMXCT020000151.1, read as the reverse complement.
TTAGCGCATAGGCTTAGTCGTTGTTAACGGCATCAGAGAGATCTGGCTTCACGTAACTTTTCAGGCGCTATGAACATGTGATGAGTAGCATGCATGCATACGCCGTGCTGACGAAGTCACAGGTGGTTTGGAAACAACACAGCATGGATGTTGATGTTCCTGACTGTTGCCAGCCTCTCATTTATTGCATGGATGTGTACGCCGGCATGCAGAAGTCACTTGTGTTTTTTCTGACCAGAGTGACTTGACTCAATGCAGCATTGAGCTGCGACACCCGGTAGGATTTTTTTTCTCGGACCGCTGCAGGCTTCATATTTCGATTTGTCGTGCACGTATGTTGACGTGGCAATGCGGAAGTCACCCAGCATTGAGTCAGTGCAGCATTGAGTTGCCGCATCCGGTGTTTGTGACCTCACTACACAGATCCGTCGACGAAGCAACTCTTGTCGGTGTGTTTTTTCTGGCCGCCGGCAAAGATGTCTCGAATCCTAGCAGCCGAGCAAAAAGCAGTGCATGGTGCTGCCGCCCCCGGCAGCACAGTGTGTGTTTTTTTTTCCGGACGGTCGCCACCGTTTTGGGTGCTGCACTTATTATTATGCCGGCATGAAGAAGGCACATGTGTTTCTTTCGACCAGAGTGACTGGACTCAATGCAGCATTGAGCTGCGACAGCCGGTTGGACAGTCTTTATGTTTGTGTGTGTATCGGACTGCTACAGGCCTCGTATTTCAAGCACTGATGTTGACGCCGCCACGGAGAAGTCACCCAGCATTGAGTCAGTGCAGCATTCAGTTGCCGCACCCGGCCTGCCAGCACTTCTGTAGATAGATGGCGAAAGAGAGACACAGAGAGAAAGAGAGACAGAAAGGGAGAAACACTCAACCACCTTTCAATCCATCAGTGGGTTCGCTCTGCCATTTTTGCGTCACACCAACTCACCTCTCCTATAGGTTTTCCATTTTTGAAACTTCCGCCGCCGCCTTGTGCGGTACTACTGGTATTTTGGGTTGGATTGAAACCCAACCAGGGTGTGATTGTGGGGTCAGTCGATTTCATTCATGTGGCCCAGTGGTTGGGTTTTGCCAGACTTTTTCTGTAAGCGCAGTATTCTTTGAAGCACATCCTGCATTCACTTGACGAAGGGCAATCTTTCTGTCAGAAAGTATGGCCCAGTCAAAAAAAAAGGAAGCGGTATTTATATGCTGACGGAGTAGATGATGCATCCGAGGAATTGTGGCATTCGTCTAAATTTACTCCATTCCCCCAAAGAGTCAACACAAATAGATTGAATGATGTGTGTGTTCAATGCATTCCCTGGGAGATAATGTGGATATACAGCATTCCTCTTAGAAAGACCGGCTTTCAGTTCCTCACAGCATGTCACAGCAGAATTCACACAAGCAAGTACTAGCGGCTTCATGTTTAGAATGTGCAACGGTTTGAGCCAGGCAGACTTCCTTGGAGTTTTTATTGTGCTGATCTCAAGGAAAAAAAATAAGAACCACATTTTTGGACCCCCCTGAAAATATGGCCAAACACCAAAGACTCCATCATGTTTTGGCTCAGGATGCGCCATTGCAGCCTCCAAAGGTGTCTTCAGCAGAAGCCTAGAAGCTGTTGACGGCGAATCTTCCTCCCAGTGGTGCTGCCGCGACACTCCGGGCTTGGACGAAGGTGCAGGGACGGCCAGTCAACGGTGCTGGCAAGGGTGCTGGCCCCACAAGATGGATGGAAGGGTAGAAGGACAGCCTGGCAAAGAGCTAGGTGCAGAGACACCACACGTAAAAGTAATTAATTAGACTTACATAGGCAGATGTAAATATAGAATATATAAATAGATACAAAAAATAATAATAGAGATATAGGTATATAGATATATAGGGATAATTTTGGGTATTATACAGATATAAATAAACAAATTAAATAAACAAATGCATTATATATATATGTCTGTATGTATGTATGTATGTAATGTAATATATGTATGTATGTATTGTATTGCATTGCATTGCATTGCATTGCATTGCATTGCATTGCATTGCATGTATGTATGTATGTATGTATATATGTAATGTATGTATGTATGTATGTATGTCTGTATGTATGTAATGTATGTAATGTATGTAATGTATGTAATGTATGTAATGTATGTATGTATGTATGTATGTATGTATTTATGTATGTATGTATGTATGTATGTATGTATTGTATGTATTGTAATGTAATGTATGTATGTATTGTAATGTAATGTATGTATGTATGTATGTATGTGTGTATGTATGTATGTATGTATGTATGTATGTATGTATGTATGTATGTAATGTATTTAATGTATGTAATGTATGTATGTATGTATGTATGTGTGTATGTATGTATGTATGTCTGTGTATGTCTGTGTATGTCTGTGTATGTCTGTGTATGTATGTATGTATGTATGTTATGTATTTAATGAATGTAATGTATGTATGTATGTAATGTATGTAATGTATGTAATGTATGTAATGCATGTAATGTTTGTAATGTATGTAATGTATGTAATGTATGTAATGTATGTAATGCATGTAATGTTTGTAATGTTTGTAATGTATGTAATGTATGTAATGTATGTAATGTATGTAATGTATGTAATGTATGTAATGTATGTAATGTATGTAATGTTTGTAATGTATGTAATGTATGTAATGTATGTAATGTATGTAATGTATGTAATGTATGTAATGTATGTAATGTATGTAGTGTATGTAATGTATGTAGTGTATGTAATGTATGTAATGTATGTAATGTATGTAATGTATGTAATGTATGTAATGTATGTAGTGTATGTAGTGTATGTAATGTATGTAATGTATGTAATGTATGTAATGTATGTAATGTATGTAATGTATGTAATGTATGTAATGTACGTAATGTATGTAATGTATGTAATGTATGTAATGTGTGTAATGTGTGTAGTGTATGTATGTAATGTATGTAATGTATGTAATGTATGTAATGTATGTAATGTATGTAATGTATGTAATGTATGTAATGTATGTAATGTATGTAATGTATGTAATGTATGTAATGTATGTAATGTATGTAATGTATGTAATGTAGTAATGTATGTAATGTATGTAATGTATGTAATGTATGTAATGTATGTAATGTATGTAATGTATGTAATGTATGTAATGTATGTAATGTATGTAATGTATGTAATGTATGTAATGTATGTAATGTATGTAATGTATGTAATGTATGTAATGAATGTAATGTATGTAATGTATGTAATGTATGTAATGTATGTAATGTATGTAATGTATGTAATGTATGTAATGTATGTAATGTGTAAATATATAATTATGTAATGTATGTAATGTATGTAATGTATGTAATGTATGTAATGTATGTAATGTATGTAATGTATGTAATGTATGTAATGTATGTAATGTATGTAATGTATGTAATGTATGTAATGTATGGAATGTATGTAATGTATGTAATGTATGTAATGTATGTAATGTATGTAATGTATGTAATGTATGTAATGTATGTAATGTATGTAATGTATGTAATGTATGTAATGTATGTATGTATGTATGTATGTATATGGATATTTAGATAATTATAGATACATGGATTTGTGGATATCGACATAGAGATTTCAGTCCCCATTTCAGGAACTTAAACTTGGAGGTACCTACCATATATACATGAATTTAAAAGATCTATGTCATACGCCCCGAAGTTCGCCGCCAGACTTGCGGAACGTGGGGATTTGCATCCTGGAAGAACCTGCGGAGGAGAGAACGGAGAGAATGGAGGCGGGGAGAGGGGAAGGACCTAGGGATCTTGAAAGAACGGAAAGGACTGTTGTGAGCGGAAAAATCCACAAGTTTTGGGGAAGAATAGTTTCATCAGAATAGTTTCCTACTACTTGCCCTCACAAGAGTTGTTTCTGACACATGTCATGGAACCACGGAATTACACTACATCAGTCATCTGCCTACATCTGCCCTACATCTGTCCAATTACACACATTTGTTTCCAACATCTGCCTTCACTTCTCTGCATTGACTGCACAGATTAATCCAGATTAACCCAGATTAATCATGATTAATCTAGAACCAAAAAACAAAGAAAACAATGTTTCCACAACTACTCTGACCTCTAGACTAGTTGCCAAATCTTTGGTGTTTTTGTATGGCGCCTTCTGCTAACAGATTCCAACACCATTTCAAATTAAGATCCATTTGCAAACACCCTTAAAACACCCTTGTGTTTTTTTGCGATCATGGCATTCTTTGAAGTGAATGTTTATAACTATCAGAAAGATGTTTCTTCCAAAAATGCATCATCTCCTTGAAAACTGTGTAAGATTTCCTCAAACGTTAAAACAAAATTCCAAATTTCAAGATGGATTTTTTTTGCCTATGTAATGGTCCTTGTATCAAAAAAGTATGGTATTCCTTGAAGAATGTGTGCAAAGTTTTTTTTTATCTTTAAAAACTATGAACTCCTTGAGGGATACACAATATTCCCCCAAGACAATGGAACTTTATTCCAAAATGTATATAGCCCTTTTGCGCTCTTTCTGAAATAATATGCATTTCCCTTCGTGCAGAAGGCATTACTTTGGAAAACACCTCCTGCAAAAATGATGGACACGATCGATTAAGAAGAGTGCACAACTCGTTCATATTGAATAAATGAACAAGTTCCTTTAGAGAAAAAACTGGTTCTTAAGGAACAGCAAACAATGAAGACTGAACCTTCTCAACAGGAATACTGCATGTCTGAAGAAAATTATCTTCTATTTTTGCAGGAACATGGTTTATTGAAAAGGATACTGTATTGTCTTATGGTGGAGTGCTTGTCATGTGCAAGCAACATAGTCATCTTCCAATATTTTAAGGAATATTGCGTTGATGCATTGGATATTGCACTTTGTGACATGAATTCTGCATGTTAAAAAGGTGGCTGTAAATTGAAAAACACGCCTCATATGGCACAGGAATATTGCCTACTCGAAGGGATACCACATCAGTTGAAAAAAATGCGTTTTTCAAAACAAATGCTGCATATTTTAGAGGATTCCTGCATAATTTGTACGGGTATTGTTTGTTGAACAAACATTGTACTTTCTCACAGGAAATTTACAACTTAATAAAAACATGTTCTTTACAAGCTGGGGACCGGGCATACTTCTGTGCGCATTCAATTCTGCATTTTAGAAAAGGAATGCACTATGTTAAATTCATGCTACATATTGTAGAAAAAATGTTCCCCTCCAAGGGAAGGCTGTAAAAACTTCTTTAAGGGCACCGTGCATCTTTTAGAAGAACCGTGATATTTTGCAAGGGATAGTGGAAAGGTTCGTGCAACTATTTCAAGGATATTAAGGTGCAAATATGTTTCAATATTTTCATGTGTGAATTGTGCTCTTACATTTATGATCCTTTGCCTTATTGCTCTGATGTATTTACGTACTTAATTGCATTCGATAAGAACAACATAATTCATAAAGGAGACTCTTAAACAAGAATTCTTAATATGATTTTGCATGGGAATCGCATGGAAGTAGATTATTATATCCAAGAATTTTTAAATCAAAACCCAACCTTATTGATTGATGGCAATTTTGAGCACATAGTTGGGTGAAAAGTATGTGACTAAAAGTGTAACCTGGTCATATCTGGATTAATTTTATTTAGCATTTGCAAAAAAATGCCATTTATCTCAATTTTCTGCCGCTCACAACAGTCCCCTCCCTTAAAGAAACGCAGAGGAGAATCAACATGCTAAATATGGATCAACATAGACTTTTGCCTGAATGATTTGAATTTTTGCATTTTTAGCCACGAGGAAGTGCTGTGAACATTTTTTAGCACCAAGCTAATTGGAATAAAACCAATGGCTTTTGAGAGATTTTGAGAGTGGGGGGAGCAGTGAACAGACTGGAATCGGAAAACGCAACCTAGGCACTTCCGGGGCCTGGGCCTTCCTTTTTCTCCCCCCCAAAATTGCCCCAGCCAAAAATGTCACCAACAAAAATCCAGCACAATCTTAGTCTCCAACTGTCACATTTTCGGGGGGAAAGTGAGTGCTTTGAGGCTATCGCTGATCAACCGGAACCCCTGCCAGGTGGGGCATTGGTGGACTGGACATGTTTTTTTTAGTTTCAACCTGGAATACCGGAGATTCGGGTGCCTATGTTTGGAGGATTTGGAGGCGTTGGGTTCACATTTTCCGTGGATTACTTTGGAACCGATGGCTCATGTTCGATGGATTTTTGAATCTTCTTTGCCCACAATGTCAAGAGAGAGATGGTTTTCTTGACATCAAGTCAAGGTACTGCTGAAATTTTGGTGGGCTTTTGGACTCTGGATGCCCAGGGGTCTTTGAGCCTGAGCCGGAATGCGACTAGCATCGACTATGAATGTCTGAAAAGGATGATCCTTGAAGTTTGCAATCATCCAATCAATTTCAATCATCATCAGCACCCTTTATAAGCAGGGAAGATCATGAAAAATCAGTGAAAATCCCTGTGTTTGGTGACCCTTTCAGTTGTTTGGACTGACCCTTTCAGTGCAGGTTATGCCTATGCATCCTGTGTGAACATGGGGCAGCCACAGCTGGGGCAAAAGATGGTGACGCACAGCTGGCGAAACAAATTCAGCTTCTTGCCGGTGACTACCCAATGTTCATTTATTGATAAAGATGACAAGCACTTGGGAAGCAATCATGGTTGTTGAGGTTGCCTTAACAGGATTAGCCCAATTTTTCACATAGTGGCGCTACTTCAAGCGACAATAAGAAAAAGCTTTTTTCCCATGTAACAATAATCAGAACGGCTGATTGAGGCTGAGAAACAGTCTTCACCAGGCTGCATTATATCAGGTGAGAATTGACACTTGTTTGTGGAGTCAAGGGTTCTCATGAAACATGGTCAACGAATTGTGATGCATCTGAATCTGATGGTTGGTTGGCTGATGTGACCGATATAATTTATGTGGTGGTATGTTTCAGTCTTATGATGATATGAGAAATAGACTTGCAAACTAAGAATAGGCACAGAAACGGATGCAAGTTCAGCGACCACCAAAAAATAGAAAATGTGTGCGATCGGTGCTTGCCACAATTTTAATGGGGATCTAGCTTTTCTATCCTTTTTGAGGGTTGCACTCACTCTCTCTCTCTCTCTCTCTCTCTCTGTCTCTCTCTCTCTATGAATGCTATATAGATATAAGATGATAAAAGATTATATAAGTAGAAGGTAGAAGTGCTGCTAGACGATAGATAGATAGATAGATAGATAGATGGATAGATAGGCAGACAGGCAGACAGACAGACAGACAGACAGACAGATACATACATACATACATACATACATACATACATACATACATACATACATACATACATACATACATACATACATACATACATACATACATACATATTTCAATACGTATGCTACATGTGAATATATATATATATATATGTATGTTCCCACGCATATGTGTTGTATGCATATTTGATTCAGGGGATAGCTCACGAGCACATGGAAAGTCACTGTCAAGTCTGGGTCATTCATGGTTGGTTCGGATGAGCACTGACCTGTTTGAACCACCGGTGGTGTTTGTCTTTTGGGATGATCTCGCTAGTTCATGTAGCGTAGAATTATAGCCAAAACTCGAAGTCACCGTGAAAAAATCAAGGCGAAGATCTACCAATGCTAAGATCCCAGAAATGGTTTGTAAAAACTGTTGTTTTTTACCCCTATTTTCGGGGGTAAAAGCCACGGTAACCGTGGTTTCCTGCGGATTTTCTCTGAAACCAATCCATTGGTTAGAGGAAAAAATGCCAGCCCCAGCCTGGTGCAGAGAGGTTTCTTACTCGCTGCCATCATTGCTGATGCCTTGGATTCGCAGCTCTACGACAGCGTGGCTCGACTATAGCAGTGGCAACCAGGGTGTTTTTCGGCGGTGAAGGGTAGGCTATGGTAGGCATTAGAGGTTGTTTTTAGCAATGGCGAAATGAAGAGGATAAGTGTACTTAAGTGATGTTGTACTTTGAATATCTGTATCTTCGAACTAATCAATGGCGAATTGTTTGGGCCCTGAGACAATTCTTCAAGATGTTGAAGTGTTGATGTGTGCAATATTGGAGTGTAGTACAAGACACCAACTATAGCCGCCTCCAGTTTAAAGCATGGCAATGGAAAATGATCGTTTAAGTGTAATGAACTTTGACTAATAACACACACATATATATATATATTTATATTTATATATATATATACACACATATATATATGTATACATATTTGGATATATTTGGTCAACATCATCTACAAATGGACAAAACATAGAAATGGATAGAAATGGACGAGTTTCCATGGCCAGAACCGGTGTCGGTGTTTCAGTTTTTTCCATGGCGTTTCGTTGCAGGTGATGCAGCTTCTGAAGGATCAGAAATTTGAAGAGTTGTGCGAGGCGCTGAATCGCCGGATGAAGCTGGATGTGGCCTATTGGGTGTGTGCCTTTTCGGTCACTTGGAATACTTGGAACATCGGAAGGAACGCCGCGGGGGTAGTCGTTGGGACATGGGATGTTGGACGTGCGATCGCGGAGGATTGCTCATGGTGTGAATCAGCAGTTACAGACCCCAGTATTTTGCTTATGATTCTCAAGATTGAAGCTGCTTTGTGCCAAAGGCATCCGATCTCACCTGGTTTGACCAGTCTGACTTCGTGATTAATTATATAGATTATAGACTGCAACTAAAATATACTAAAATAATCCCTTCTCCCTGATACTAACCCCTCAAAAAGTAAAAGCTACGGGTAGCTTTTATTATTAGATATTTTTGGGTGGTATTTACTAATAGGGTAAGCTTTCCCCTAATATGAAACTTAAACAACCTCAACTAAAGAAACTAAGAATTTCGATTTCAAAATCGATCAAAATCCTTTTTAAGATCTAATTAACACATTGCCAAAAAGGGTTGTTCGAAGCTTTCCTCCCTTATATAATACTATTACCTCAAAAACGGAATTGGAAAAACACATGTTCGATTTTAAAAGATGGACCCTAATGAAAATGACCCCGGGGTTAAACTAGTTTTATTAAGGTGTGTGAAACCCTCAAATTCTACCTTGATGTTTAAATGGATTTCTAAAGGGGATCAACTGAAATCAAATTTACCATGAAATTTCCCACGACGAACAAGCTGGGGTAGCTTTCCTATGTTTTTGTTATTGAGGGGTTTAGTAGAAGGAAGAAGAGATGATACTTGAAAAGGCACGATGACACCTTCCGCTGAGGTCAAACCATGGCTCCCTGAAAGATGGTCCCAAAGGTGACCCCCATTGACGATAGCTGCTTAATAAACCCTGGGAGGTTGCCTTTGGGGGGTTGAATTCCCATGATTTCCCATGGATAGAATGGATAGATGATGAGACATGGCAAACCGCTCCCCAGTTGTCCGTCAGGTGAATCAGCACGCCGGGATTTGCGCGAGCCCCGATGCCAGGGACTCCACAGGCCACAGCATTCAGCCCTGCAGCTGCTGCACAGCCAAGCATTTCCAGGGCGATCTGAGTGCCGCTGGGGCAAACAAAAGCCGTGGATGTTGGAGGTGAAGAGGGCCTTAGGGCATCTATGTGTGGATGTTAAGTGATTCATAGTGATTCTATGGTATTGTGAGTGTGTAGTATGCTAATAAGCTGATAATTGCACCTTATGTTTAGTGGCCTGAATTTGCACACACGCACACATGCAGGTAGTTAATTATCACTTATATTCTGTAATAGTGCTAATTCACATTAATTAACGCTATACGCATAGAATCGTATAGATATGCATTCCAGCAGGAAAAAGTGAAACCAAATGTGTTTGTATCCCCTTCAAGAGATCAGAAGTTTCAACTATAGTTGGTTTGCTTTGTTTCAGCATCTGTCTCAGCAGCGTTTCGATACTGCCATTAAGAATGATCCCGTCATCGCTTGGTTTATGCCTCAGGAAACGAACAAATTCGACCACATGATGGCGTTGCTGAAATTTCGCTTGCGTCAGGATTTTTCGGAAGCCCCCTTGGCTGAGCTGCTGAGAAGTGGAAGAACATAAGTAACGTCTAATGCCTTGGTGAATGTAAGACGGTGTTGTTTTTTCCCTCCGGGCTATGCACAGGGGAATCGAAATGATACGAGGTGATTGGCTCCAAGTGACCCGCCTCAACTGGAGAATCTCCGAGGAACATCACCCAAGGTCGTGTTTTGCAAGGAAATCCCAATATATTAGCATATCATATCATTTCATATCATATCAAATCATATTCATTATATAAACATATATTACATGAATGTGCAATGAATATAAATAGATAAATAAATAGATAGATAAACAAATAAATACGTATATTATATACACACAGTTATATGCATACATATATATATATATATATACAATTATATATATATACACACATATATACTTATATATTTCTAGCAAAGCAACTACAAATCCCCGCTGAGGTGAGGCTGGAGCAGGTGGTTGCCATGGAGCCCGACTTCTCGTTACTGACGCGGATTTGGTGCATCGCTGAGCTGGTGGAAGCCAAAAAATTGCACCTGCCACAGGTGGGACATGGCCATGGATATCATGGATCTTTTTGGGGCACATGGGGAAAGCCATAAAGAGGAAAAATATGGAAACATATGAAAACATACATGTTTGTTTGGCAATTGGAAAAGTGGGGGAAATGGATGAATTTCTTAGTTTCTTTATTTGAGAAAATATGAGACACGACAGGGATTTCAGCCAACGTCACGAGGCCATCATGATCCACTCCGCAGCCTCACGAACCGACTGCCTCAAACGCCACATGGCAAGCGTGGCAAGGATCAAGTATGATCAAGTCATGGGATATCCCCTAGAATTCCTCAAGAAATGGAGTTCAACCACTTCAGGATAGAAGTATATTATATATAACCGACTTCGTGAAACTGTATTCTTTTGTTTCCGGAAAACACACACTGTGGGATATATTTTCGACCAACAGAATTGAGGAACAGTGTTAGCAACAATGGGCCTTAAAATTGCATGGCCAACAAAAAAGTGACGACATGAGCGGGTCAGAGGGCTCAGGTATTTTGACACGTTACCTCCCCACTGAAACCTTCAGAAGTCTTCAAGGTTGCTCGCGTAGAACACGATTCTTGCTGGGTCTGAACTTGCAACATCTTGCAACAAGTTTTGATGTAAAATATGCAGAGCATTCAAACAGAGAGAATTATTGGCACACTATGTTAAGACTGCACAGCATACGGGGTTTGAATTGGCTTCTCTACATGATTGGAGATATTCAGAACTAATCCAGCAAAGTGTCAACATGCATGATGATGCAACCCCCAACACATGTGGAATAGGAACTCTCTGGTGTGTGACCTTCGGGCAAATTTTGTCTTGGGAACCTACTGCAACTGTTGTGCGTGCAAATGCTGGGTTCTCTACATATTATCTATTGATACTGTATCTATTGTGTTTTGAAATTGTCTTGTCTTGACAGAGATCAACGTTGGCCATAGACAACCTATGCCAGCGATCTCGGGCTGCCAGCATTTTATCATGGACCCAAGTGGATCCCAGGCGGTTCAACGCCATGTTGTCTTTCCCCACGAATCGTTGCTGTCAGGTTCTCTCATTTTTGATATGTTTGGTACATGTTCGTACTGTCACTGTATATATAATGGGTTTTGTTTGTATAGCGGTGTACGGTATGATATGTTCATGCGCACACATATGATATGTTCATACATATACAGTATGTATGGTAATCCTTCTGATGCACCAACATGTGGTTGTCCATTCTTACGTATAAGCTCACTATGAACTATTAATGACACTCTAGCTATCTAGATGCAAATGCATGTGCATGAGTTTTTTTCTTTGTTTAAACAATACTGCATCAGAGCATGTATATATCCACATGTATTCCACTGGTCCATTTAGGTATCCGAAGTGGATGTACCATGACTTACCATGCATTTTTTGGGGCAATATGTACTACTGTAGTACATCATACAAATATGAGTATATATATATATATAATTTATATATATATATATATGTATTTATTTGTTTATTTATTTATCTATTTGCACCTGCATATTTACATACTCGCATATATTCATATACATACACATACACACATACGACAGGCACATTTGCACATATATTTACATATAAGCCTTACACACCTTGTTATTACCTTTACAACTGTTAGATAACTCCGTTATGTACCTCCAGTTTAGGTGTCATGTCCTGTGAGCAGCTGATTTTTTCTGAGGCCTCTTTGAGCTCGATGTGAGGGACGCAAATGCATCCTTCCCCGCGGATAAGGTGAGGGCGGGCAGGTTCACATGATCAATGACCAATCTTTCTTTCCATTAGTTGTCGGAGGGGCTTGTACTACCTGGCTTGTGGACGTTTATTGGTCATGTAGTGTTTGATAGAACATAGGGTACCAATTCTAAAGGATTGGCAAATGTTTCGCACATAATTACATACATACAAACATACAACTTACAAACATACAAACATACAAACATGCAACATACAAACATACATACAAACAAGCAAGCAAGCAAGCATACATACATTACCCTGACACTCCATGCCTTGAATATTTACTGACATTGAAATGTACCCTTGAGAAGAGGACATTGGAATGTACAGTAGGCTTGAGAAGAGGACAGTGCGGAATCTATCGGAAGGGTTTATTGGAAACCTGCAGCCCTGCAGCCTGTTTGCTTCAAGTGGTTCCCCCTGATGCGGCGTGCAAATGCAAAACGTGCGCCACTTAGTACGAGTTGTGCCTAGGAGCCATGAGTTCTTCTTAGTTTTTTGGCTGCTGCTACAGGTTCATGGGGGCAATCTTCAACAGTGGCATCAACATCTTCAAGGGATAGAGGTGCCCCACCCTGGCCTTGCAGTGCTGAAGCCCATGTGTGCGCTGTCTGATGTCAAGTTGTAATGTTCTTCCTTCCTTGGCAGTGCTTGGTTGCTGATTTCGCATTTTCATTGCAGCATTACTGCTCTGTGACGGATAACGATGTTGATCCAGTAATCTGAGGCCATGGATGTGCAGCGTGCCATGATCCAGGACAAGCTGCTGCTTTTGAACACAATCTCCAGGCTCTTCTTTGCAGGATGTCGTCGAGACCTTTGCTCTCCGTGGCAGCTTCATGGCTGAGTTGAGGGATGACAGGCAGCACTCCTTCTTCAAAGGGTTGGATGTGGCTGATCCAGCCAGTGTCCAAGCCCTTGAGTCGAATCAAGAGTTTCTGATGGAGATGTGCGCGACCTTGGCCCCTGATGTATGCATGGTACCTGTTACAATCCTGCTTGTGTGAAATCACATTACCCAAAAAACAGATATCTCTAAACATCCTGCCAGGATCTGCGAGTATTGGGTCTGGGCCACCTGTGAAGAAGAGGATGCCCAGCGCCGCGTGGAGTCTGTTGGCATTACCTCGAGAGGAGCTGGAGCTGGCAAGATTGCTGGGAACTTGGTGTTGGAGCCCCAGAACCGCTGATCTGATGCCATCTCAATCATTGCATTTGTTCGGAGTGATTGCTATGGCATATATATATAATATATATTCTATTATAAACCAATATCTACATTATTTATTTAAATGCTCCACACATTCTTTTGCTGAGGGGTGCCATTCCGATGTGCCATGGTGGATCCACTCCTGCTACTACCATGCCAGCAGCCAAGCCAAAGCCACGAGCCAAAGTGAAGCCGGCCCCAAAGGCTAAGACAGCACAGCAAGAAGCAACCAAGGCAGATTTGGTGTTTCAATGTCATGGTCATATTCAACCAAACAAATATACAAATTTATGTGTAACCAAACCTTGTCAGGTCATGAAGGATGCCTCCACCGCTATTCTGGAATGCAAGAGCTGGAAGAGCAAATTGGAAGCTGCTGGCACGCAGGAGCCCCAATATGTCTGTTGCATCTTTTTCAAATATTTAATGCCATGAACCCTTCTTAGTTGTGGTGATTCCCAATGCCAACTTTTATCATTCTAAGGCCCGCCAACATGTTGAAAGCCCTGGTGGATGATTGCAATATATCGACCATTTGGGTGACCTGGAGCAGAACCGTGTTAGCTTGGAAGCCGATGTCGCATCGGGGAAATCTGAGGATGAAATTCGTGTTAAAACCCAGCAGCCGTCAAAGAACCTGATCGAGTACCGAGCTGCTGCGAAGCATTGCAAAAAGCATTGCCAAAGGCCAAGCGTGCCAAAGGCCAAGGCTGCTGCAGCAGCAAATTCGACTAGTTGAGCAGGAGCTTGGGCAGATGATTTTGGATAAAACTACATTATGATACATTATTGTTTCATCCAAGAAAAAACTCGTGCTGTTTGGTGCTATCATGATGCCAAGCCATTGGGCTCCCCAATACAATTTTTCAATGCGAAACAATGGAGCAGTTCGAAGCTCATAGCATCTTTTGGCCGTACAAAGGATATCTGCAATGTATCCTGGGGGTATAGGCAGTGAAGGCATGAACAATGTGCGCAGTTTGTACCATGAACTTGACCTAGTCTATTCTGATAAAGTTATTTAAATGCGATTCATACTCAACCAAAAGTGTTTGTCAAGCAGTTGTGCCATGTTGGGGAACTGCCCACTTGTGAACCTCAAGCTGTAGCCTTAGAACCCGTCAAAACCGTTGGGCATGGCTCTTGGGGCCTGATTCATGGCCAGATCGATCTCTGAGTTGAAGTGCTGGGTCAGTTGTCACTCATTGGTGCATGCATCCTACATTGCATTTCGCATATGGCATCCAGTGCTCATGTGCGCTTTGGATTTCTGATTACATGCAGTTTCTATTTGCTGCGCAGGTGCTACCAATGTTAATGACATCGATTGGACGACGAGGAAGAACACTGCTTTCGCGGATCACCTGCTGAAGACTTTGGGTAAAGGTGCTGAAAGTTGCCAGGGGATACAGGAGGCTGCACAATGTGTGGTTGAAGAAAGTAATGGCAACTGTTCAGAACTCACAAAACGGTTTGCCAGGATAGGAACCTCTGGAACGAATCCCCAAAACTGTGAGCGAGATTTGTTTCGACTTATCAACTTGCTTGTTGAATCATGGCTTTATGTTTTTTCTTTCTATATATATATATATGTGTGTCTACTACAGCAAAGAAATTTGATTTATCAATTTGGCCTATCATTGCCCAAGGATCCAGTTTTTGTCACCATCCCTGTGAAAGACAAGATCAAGAAGAATCGTGTCAGATATCTACGGTGCCCAGTCATCCTGCTTCATGAGGTTGTGCATCATGTGGCATCCACTGATCAATTTCATGTTGATTCTCAAGAACTTCAAGAATTCTGGAGGCTTTGGTCTTTGCACAAGCCACATCACCCAGCTGCAGCTCAAGGCCTCCATTGGCCATTGGGATTGGAGGTGATGATGCAAAGTACAGCTTGGCTGGCAGCAAAGTTATCATTATCTGCATGAGCCATTCTGTTTGACCGCAAGTGTCGCCGTGAATCACACCGGGGAAAAACTCCTATGATGGTTGATAGTTGCCTAGTTATGAAATGCCGTTTTTTTTCTTTTTGGTGGGGACAGTATTTCTTGAACCCCCACTGAAGCAATATGGTCAGCTTGGATTCTCTATCTGAGATGACATGGCCATCAACCGGAGACTACTTCTTGCTGGATTGAGATACGAAATTTCATTGGGCTATCGATCTTTGGATCCGATCTATCGTGTCATAGCATGGTCATTCAATGACACTTGTATGAATAATGATTATATGTGCTGTATATGTTTCAGTTTGATATAATTATATATAAATAGTTTGTTCAGTCATGTGGCTAAGGTAGCCTATGGAGGCGTGTTTCCTTCGATGGATTGGCGAGGACGATTATTTTCTGGCAGCAGGGCATCTTTGGCATTGAAATACATATCTGGAGGGCCCTATACGCTGACAGAAGTCAGGCTGGGCCTAGTGTCGTGCACAATTTCAACTTAACATAGTAAGGACATCAAAATTAAACATGTCCCTGACCAGGGGTGATTGGAAGTGGCACAAGGAGGCATTTGACCTGCGACATTTTTGGAAATTTCTACGTGGGACATGCTTCAAACGCAAAGCAACGAAATGCCTGGGCCGTTTCAATATCTTGTTTGCTTTAAGCTAGCTCGAACTTGAATCTTCATGCATGCAAAAAACTCAAACTTTCATTCTCAGGTATGTCAAGCTGCAGAACTTCGAGAACACCCCAAGACTGACCACCAATGAGTTCTTCAACATGGCCCTGACTCTGGGTGCTGAGTAATATTATATATAGTCTATTTACAATTATAGGCAGTTCATGCATGAATGCACTATCGGTTGATCCTCTGAACTTCTAAGGAAACAATATGTCAATCCACTCTGCATGACAGTTGGGTGGCAACCTACGACGGTCAAATATTGCATGATGCATACTCTTCATCTCGGACTATGTCATTGGGTGAATGCTGGTGCTTTGTTGACTTTAATCCATCACAATTTCTTCTGTAGCTCAACTGCAAGAAAAAACACTAAATCCACCTCAAACCTGAATCGATTATTTCCTTCAAAGCGTTGGCATCCAAGGCACCCAAACGATGACCGATACCATGCACCTGTTGAATCGCCGATTCCTCGACTCGTGCCGGCTGCATACAATAAACCCAGGGCAAACCTACATTGGTACAGCACATTTGCATCAAGAGGACTGGGCAGAGCTACGGCTCAAGGCCTATGCTAGCCGGGTGTTTACTGCCTTCATGGCTGTGTGCCTACAAGTTGTGCAGAGACAGCATGGAAATTCTGGCATGGATCTCAACCTGATCACAGTTGCTACTCAACAAGTGTCCACGTGGATGCTCGATGTGGAAGTCTATCCTTTGGATTTAACTGATGAGCAAAGTGAACATATATATATATATATATGCTACAGGGTTTCAGTTACTTGGCTTTGCATATACACATGCTTGATGTCACTTCAGGTTTCTGCAGACATATCGACTTCTTGCACAACACCACGTGCAACTGAGCAGCCGTCGATATCCAATGAAGCCGAAAGTCCACGCAACCAGGCAGAAATGATCATGGCACCAATGATGATGTTAAGTGAAACCTTTTTTTTTGACTAAGGCATTGTTGGAATCCTGCCATGAAGCCCGAATCTTCAAGGAAAATCCAAGAATCTTGCCTTTAGAAATGAATCATCGGCATGGTGCAACATGTTGTTCAAACTTGCTATTGCCTTGACTTGTTTGATCTTCAATTGCTTTGCTCAGGAGCAACACACTGCTATGGCGATGAGGATTTTTTGGGCCAATGTAAGCGGCTGGCAAGAAAGGTGCATAAGAACACCTTAGAACTTCGCATGATCATGCGGTGGTTACTAAGAGTACGCCATCCTGATCTCGATGCTTAAGGGAAAAAGATCGGTGATCTGCCTGTGGATTTACCCACAAGATTTGATAGAAATCTATCGGAAATTATCGGATTTTGAATGTACCCACTTTTTGAGGACATTGGCTCTAACATGTCGAATGTACCCCAAAAACGGGTACACAGCTGAATGTGTGAAATATTTGCTATCATTGGAGCCTTTGAACTACATTACATTACATTACGCTACTCTACGCTACACTACATTACATTACATACATACATACATCATGCATACGTACACACATATATGTTTAGAATACTAATTAGATACATTCAAGGCATTTTGCGGGGGTCCTCCAAGTTCAGGACACACCCCCTTGTTCATGATGTGGATGTCCTTGTGTATGCGATGTTTGCACAGTTGGTAACCGTGCACACGATCAACTAGTTGGACGCCGGCCAGGGGAGTACCGAATTAAAATCCCACATGGAGCCAAACTGGGCTTGGTATTTGGTACTTACCAACTGCTAAGTACTGAAAGAGGATTTATCAAAACGATATGTGTTTTGTGTATACTAATATCAAATCTAAAATGATAAAAGACGAGATTATCATGATTATCAGTGTATACTAATGAAACGAGATTCCCCGCAGAAAACGCCTTTATGAACCATGTGTGCTGGAGTGGGATGATCAAAAGTGGGGCAGGAGTTGATTCTGAACAAGATCCCAGATGCTTGGAGAACGATGTGATGTGGCTGTGACTGGAAAAGGGGGACGCGCGTGAAACGACATGATTGCGATTTGTTTAAATCAATTTTTAGTAGGGAAAATGATGATTACTCCTCTAGTGATGTGACGACAGCCCAGAAAGGTGGCCCATCCTCAAACTATCCGAAGACTTTCTAAATTCTAAATGGTAACATTATCTGAAGTTAATGTGCTAAACCCAATAAACCATCCCCCAAATCACCATAAATCATCAGAAATGGGTAAGACCCATCCCCACAAGGTAGGTTAAGAATTGGGGGTTTCCCACATTGGAATTACACTGTGCAAAATGCAGATAGTTTTTTTTAGGGGTTCTGTTCCTTGGATCTCCCACAATGCGCTGCGGAACTCTTTGTGTTTGGAGGCGTTTTCTTAAGTTTTCTTATGCGTTTCTTTCGCCAAATTTAGGCTAACCGTCTGGTAAAGCAATTGGATGTTCGAATGAATCATCAACTCATTGGCCATCAAAGTGTAGCCATGTGTGGGCTTGTTTCGAATGGATCACCATTTCCCGTTCTCAGGAGATCTCAGGAAGCCATACATGAAATTTCGTTCATCCAGAATGGGTGCCCTATCTTGATCATATTCCATGAAATTCCATTGGTATTCCATTAACATTCCATCTCGTTTGTGATTCATGTTCCCATTATTTCCCATTAATATTGCCATTCATATCGCATTGTTACGAATTGTAGGGCACCTGCGGCCGGCCTCAGGAAGTTGATGCATTCAATCGTCAGCTGAAAGATTTGATCCTTCACCGCCTGGACCACTTTCTGGACCGGGCAGGGCTTGGGCCAGGGGCGAGCAGAGTGACAGGGAGCCCCGCAAAAAACCCCCTGTGTTGGAAGTAACTTTTTTGTCGCTTGAATGGCACACTCTGGCAATTGGACATGCATCTCAGAACAGTGCCCGCGGCGGCGGCGGAAGTTTCAAAAAAGACAGTGACTATAGCGAAAAAGGATGAAAAGGAGCGTATAGGGAAAGAATGGAAAAGAAGGTTCGGCGTGATGTGCTGCACTGTCAGAAATTGAAAGGATGCGAATGAATGGTTGACTTGAATGAAACTGAATTGAACAGAATTTTTGTTGAAACGAACGAAAAGGATTGAATTGAACTGCACTGACATACATGACTGGAAAACAAGATGAAATAACGTGGATCGAGCGAAAGCAGGCAATAAACAGAATTGAGTCGAACCAAAATGAGTTTTCTTGAAATGAAAAGTGAATGAATGAATGACATGAGATGAAACGAAAAAAAGAAATGGAAGGAAATGAATGAATGAATGAACGAAATGAAATGAAATGAAATGAAATGAAGGAATGAAATGAATAAATGAATGAAATGAAATGAATGAATGAAATGAATGAATGAATGAATGAATGCATGAATGAATGAATGAATGAAAGAATGTATGAATGAATGAATGAAATGAATGAATGAATGAATGAATGAATGGATGGATGGATGGATGGATGGATGAATGAATGAATGAATGAAATGAATAAATGAATGAATGAATGAATGAAATGAATGAATGAATGAATGAAATGAATGAAATGAATGAATGAATGAATGAATGAAATGAATGAATGAATGAATGAATGAAATGAATGACATGAATGAATGAATGAATGAATGAATGAAATGAATGGAATGAATGAAATGAATGAATGAATGAATGAATGAAATGAATGAATGAATGAAATGAATGAATGAATGAAATGAATGAAATGAATGAATGAATGACTGAATGAATGAATGAAAGAAATGAATGAATGAATGAATGAGATGAATGAATGAATGAATGAATGAATGAATAAATGAATGACTGAATGAATGAATGAATGAAATGAAATGAAATGAAATAATGAATGAAATGAATGAAATGAATGAATGAATGAATGAATGAATGAATGAAATGAATGAAATGAATGAATGAATGAATGAATGAAATGAATGAATGAATGAATGAATGAAATGAATGAATGAATAAATGAATGAATGAAATGAATGAATGAATGAATGAAATGAATGAATGAATGAATGAAATGAATGAATGAATGAATGAAATGAATGAATGAAATGGATGAATGAATGAATGAATGAATGAATGAAATGAATGAAATGAATGAAATGAATGAAATGAATGAAATGAATGAAATGAATGAAATGAATGAAATGAATGAAGTGAAATGAATGAATGAATGAATGAATGAATGAATGAATGAATACATGAATGAATGAATGAATGAATGAATGAATGAAATGAATGAATGAAAGGAATGAAATGAATGAATGAAATGAATGAATGAATGAAATGAATGAATGAAATGAATGAATGAATGAATGAATGAAATGAATGAATGAAATGAATGAATGAATGAATGAAATGAATGAGATGAAATGAAATGAATGAATGAATGAAATGAAAATGAATGAATGAATGAATGAATGAATGAATGAAATTGATGAATGAATGAATGAATGAATGAATGAATGAATGAATGAATGAAATGAAATGAATGAATGAATGAATGAAATGAAATGAATGAATGAATGAATGAATGAATGAAATGAAATGAATGAATGAATGAATGAAATGAATGAATGAATGAACGAACGAATGAACGAATGAAGGAATGAATGAATGAATGAAATGAATGAAATGAATGAAATGAATGAAATGAATGAATGAATGGAATGAATGAAATGAATGAATGAAATGAATGAAATGAATGAAATGAATGAAATGAAATGAAATGAATGAATGAATGAATGAAATGAATGAATGAATGAATGAAATGAAATGAAATGAAATGAAATGAAATGAAATGAATGAATGAATGAATGGATGAACGAATGGATGGATGAATGAATGAATGGATGGATGGATGGATGAATGAACGAACGAACGAACGAATGAATGAATTAATGAATGATTGAACTGAATTGAATTGACATGGTTCGAAGAAATTTGAATTGAACTGAATTGTCTTGAATTGAAATTAATGACTTATTGCATGAATCCGTGAAAAAAAGAATTGAAACAAGTTGAATTGAATTGACTTCTATTGAACTGTCTTGAAATGAATGAATGCATGAATGAATGAATGAATGAAATGAATGAAATGAAATGAATTGAAATGAAATGAGATGAAATGAGATGAAATGAAATGAGATGAAATGAAATGAGATGAAATGAAATGAGATGAAATGAAATGAATGAATGAATGAATGGATGAATGAATGAATGAATGAATGAATGATTGAATGAATGAATGAATGAAGGAATGAATGAATGAACGAACGAACGAACGAATGCAAAAATGAATGAACTTGGCTTTGAACTGATGCCACTAAAACTTGGATCACGTCTTAACGGAAACTTGGCTTGAACCGAGTCACATGAATCGAACATAATTGATTTGAAGACATTGTGCTACAAAGCTTGCACAAATAAGCTCCCAGTACAACTTTGCACTACAAAGCTTGCACAGAGTACCCCTCAGCACTACTTTGTATATCTTTGTATTACAAAGCTTGCACAGGGTACTTCCCAGTACAACTTCGTACTACGAACTTTGCACAAAGTACTTCCCAGTACTGCTTTGTACTTTAAAGCTTGCACACGGTACTTCCCAATACGACTTTGTTCAGTGATTTGTACTACAGAGCTTGCACAAAGAACATTCCCATACTACCTACTTTGTACTGCAAGGCTTGCACACTGCAATCTGTCACAAAACATTGCCAGACACAATGTAACTAGGCCGCCCACACCTTCAAACACCACCAACAGTGCAGAACCACTCCGAGCACCCAGCGACCATATCCGCAACCGCCGAAACAAGAGCCGCCCCAATCTTGATGCCAGACGCACGTCGTGGCTTCGTGGCGTCGCTACCACTTCGCCAAACTAGCTCCAGCTACCTTACTGCAGCCACTCCACTGCGATCTGCCACCCAACAGTGTGAAACACCAAGTAAAAAAGTGATGTAATGGGTGATGTTATGATCGAGGTGATGTAGTGTGAAAGTGATGTAATGATTGAGGGTGTGTAGTGTTAAAGTGATGTAGCGATTGAGGTGATGTAACGATTGAGGTGATGTAATGATTGAGGTGATGTATTCTTAAAGGGATGTAATCATTGAGGTGATGCATTGTTGAAGTGATGTAATGATCGAGCTAGGGTCCTTAACCTGCATATCACAATAGTATTGTCAGTTGCTCGTATGGGCCGAAACCCTTGTGCTACGGCAAAAGATCGCATTTTAGAGAGGTGATGCAATGTTAAAGTGATGTAAGACGTAGTGCAGTGATTGAGGTGATGTAATGATTGAAGTGATGTAACAATTGAGGTAATGTTGTACCGCAGGAAACCAACGGTTCCAGACTGGCTGCCACAATCGTCGACGAGCTGGTGCTGGCTTTCTTCACGATTGCCTTCTGAGGCCGCCCTGCGACCTGATTTTTGTGCTCAAAAACTAAATAAAGTCATGTCAAGTCAATTTTTATGGAATTGTAATGTGTTATATTATATACTACATATTTACTACCATTGGTGACCAGGTAAATATAGAGTTTTAAGAGTCACTATGCATATATATATATGTGCATAATTATAGATATAGATATATGAGTTATATTGTAATGAGCAAAAAGGAGGGAATTATACCACGTTACTGTAGCACACTGTAATCTAATAATGGACTTATTATTCCATCCATTTTGTGAAGTCCGTTAGTAGGGAATTGTAATGTATTATATATATATATAGTACTACTATTAGTGAGTAGTAATTCTAATGTAGTAATTCTATTCTAACGGCGGGCCGGTATACTAACAAATTCAAAGTCGTTGCGGTAATCAGTAACAGAAAAGAAGGGAATTGTACTACATCATTGTGGGCATACTACTATAGTATAATCATTGACCATTTCATATGTATACATATAGCATTTTCAATGTTTAGAATCCATTGTATAGTAGGGAATTGTGTCGTATTTTATTACTACTAGTAATTCCGAATTCCAATGTAGAGATTCTAATAGTCTGATAGTGGACTAATGGGTCTAGCATTTTAATGGCTACTATTTTTGGAACTATGAAGCGGCTTTTTTTTTGCACATATTTGCTTTGACCAATGATTTATGCACTTGGAAAAAACCATCCCCATGGTATAAACCATCAAACATTGGAGTTTTTCTTTTTGCATAACATGGAATTTGGAAATGCTGAGAACAATGAGGCTATATCCTGATTTCGTGTGGTTCGGGAAAAGGTTTGGGAACACATTTGGAGCTTTGATGAGTATAGTATATAATGATGATTACCTTACAAGCTGATGAGAACAGAAAAGGGTGAAATGTGGGCTTCAGATTGAGATGGGTTGAGCCATCTAAAATGGCAAATGAGGATTCTGTTGGTGCGTGAGAATATTATATCCGATCAAAAACTTTTTGAGCACCAAGTAGTTCATCAAATAGATTTTAACTTTAAAGAGGCGTTCCATTTCTGGGTGTGTCCAGAAATATGTGCGAGGAAAATGGCCACAGTTTTGTATGCACAAATCCAGTGGTTTTTTATAGCTTACTCATGTTTTCCTACGAAGTGTGCATTGCACTTGTTCTTGGATTGTTTTGTGGCCGGCTGCATGTGGCCCACCCACTTTTTGGACCAGATAAAATTCCGCACCGTTTGTTGGATCTCTAAGAGATACAACAGGAGATGTCTCTTAAACATGGACATCGCTGCCGTCATTGATCTTTAAGAAAAACTCCATGATCGTCCGCGATGAATCCTCCATGATGAAAAACCTTTCTGTTAAATATATGCTACATTTGGGCCATTTCTGGTGTTAGACCTTGAGAAAGCTATATACATGAAACATATGACAGGGGTGGCAGGGGCTTTCTTGTAGTTCCAACCTGCCGTAGTGCAGCGAATTGAGCCAATCATTTTGATCGTCCGTGTCTATGGGGGTTCAAACATATCAAAATGATTAGTCCCCTTTTTCCCTGTCATGACTGGTGAAAAACCTCTTCATAGGGGCAAATTCACCATTCTTCATTGGTTAAATCCTTATTGAAATATGATTCAATACACTCATTTTTGCCACTTTATTTCCCCTTGATTCTTTGTCTAAGAGCAGCATTCCGCAGCCCTTTTGGCCCCTGGCTCCAGCCAAAGGCTCCAGCCATAAATTCCATCGGAGCCGTTGGAGCTAAGTATCCAATGGCACCACGAGATCTTGTGAGATATACCTCAGATGCTGGATGTGATCCATCTATATATATATATATATGTATTTATAGAGAGACCATATAGATCGTATGGATCATATGTCACACAATGTTCGATCGCTTTTCAGCGTCATAATTTACCATTGATGCCATGATATGCCATGGAATCTTGTTACGTACATCATTGTAGATCATTACCCCGGCAGCCACACCATAACACTCCCTACGGCTCCGATGACTCGTAGTCGCTGAGAAAGCACCGAAAGCTGTCGCCGCCGCATTGCGAGGTGCTGGGACACGGGAGGCTTCCGGGGGTGTTTTTCTGAAGCTGCTGGGAATCATTGAACAATGATGAATTAATATGGTATCCAAGTGATGACGACGACGACGATGATGATGACGACGAGGAGGATGATGATGATGATGATGATGTTCATGATTGATGACTGATGATTGCATGATGATTGATGATTGATGATGATGATGGTGATGACGATGATGACGATGATGACGATGATGATGATGATGGTGATGATGATGATGTTGATGATGTTTCAGGGATGTCAACCAGAGTTTCTGCAGGTTTATTTTGTGTTCGGATGTTTGAGTTTTTTCTGACCATTCTGGGGCTGAATCAGGAATGCAGTCAAAGAATTCCCAATGGTTCATCTGAGCACGTTTGCTTTCTGTGTGTGTGCGCGCGGTATCACAAGGAGGGGCGTTCCTTAGTAATTCAGAAATGTTCATACCGCAGACATGAAAAAAACGTTTCATCACCGCTAAGATGTGTTGCTGACCAGCCCATGTTCGGTTGATTGTTGCACTCGGTTTTCCTTACAATTCCCATACCTTCCTGGGATTATGATTCTGGATGACGAATGTATTATTTTCTGACGGTTCCTAGCAGCTTCAAGCATTGCTTCCAGGCGACTGTCCGGCCATGCGTTTGTGGTTCGCCTTGTTGCTTCCATGGCGCTGTTGGGCAGAGGTGAATACTGAATGGAGCTTGAGAGGTTTGCATTTCTATTGGATGAGTTCATTTTAAGGGCCGGTCCTAGGAAATTTACAAATTAATACCCTGTAGTAGTGAGATGTGGTGAGATGAGATTGGTAGGATCTGATTAAGTAGCCAACGCAACATTGTGAGATTGTATGAGAGTGTCTAGTTTTTTAAGCCATCTTGTGGACTTTTGCTACCATGTGCTATAAAACATCTGTAACACACTCTATATATATAATATAATATAATATATATATATATAATATTTAATATATAATATTTAATATATAATATTTAATATATAATATTTAATATATAATATATATATAGTATATATATATATATAGCCTAACCATGGGGCGTGATTGAATTGCTTGGATATGAACGGCATCCTTGTCATGTTTTGGGAGATGTCGTTCATTCCCACTTCAGCAGTTGCACGTTGCACAAGCCCACGGCAACTCGAGGGAACAACCGAGGCTATGAAAGGATAGCCTCATGTCTCAGGGCAAGAGCGGTCAGTATTGAGTATGTATGGGTTCAATACGGAAAAATCTATTGATTAAGATTAATTACTTCGAATTTTGCACAACTTGCAGGTTGTGAAGCTCTTATTAGGTTTGCGTTCTTCAAGACGAGTATCCACATGATTTTTAGTCAAATACCTTTACACTCATGTGACACACAGTCCTCCTTTGACCCCTTCCAGTGTGTGATGCACATGGTGATCCTGAAGACCAAGTGCCCAAATATCTCAGTTTTCAGTTGTCAGCTTGGGGTTGCTATCGGTTTTCCACGTTGGTAGGGTAGGGTGGATTATGAACTGCTTCATTTCCTTCCACGTTGTGGGATGGTATCGGTCGTATGAACCATCCAGTTGGGAGCCCAATCATAATGGTTTGAGCCAAAACTCGACCCCGAAATGGGTAAAGGACACAAAAACGCTAAGCTTATGTGACATGTGCTCACTTGACCAGAAATGTGCTATGTATACATTTACATATATATATATATGACCCAGGACTCCCAAGCCCCCCCCTCCCCCCCCATGGTCCCCCCCCCCCTGTGGCCTGTGGTGGTGGTATGGTTCTTCTGGTCCCCCCCCCTGTGGCCTGTGGTGGTGGTATGTTGGTATGTTGGTATGTTGGTATGTTGGTATGTTGGTATGTTGGTATGTTGGTATGTTGGTATGTTGGTATGTTGGTATGTTGGTATGTATGTATGTATGTATGTATGTATGTATGTATGT
>CAMXCT020000151.1:0-195716 GCA_947184155.2 Cladocopium goreaui | reverse complement strand
ATGTAGGTATGTAGTAGGTATGTAGGTATGTAGGTATGTAGGTATGTAGGTATGTAGGTATGTAGGTATGTAGGTATGTAGGTATGTAGGTATGTAGGTATGTAGGGATGTAGGTATGTAGGTATGTAGGTATGTAGGTATGTTATGCATGCATCCATGCATGCATGCATGCATGCATGCATGCATGCATGCATGCATGCATGTACGTGTGTATGTAGGTACGTAGGTACGTAGGTATGTAGGTATGTATGGTCCCGTGTCCCGTGTCCCGTGTTCCCGAGAGCGTGAGCTTGGGGGACCATACCATTGGGGGGGGCCAGGGATCCGGAGTCCGGACTCACATATATATATATATATATGTATATATATATAATATACACATTTATCTGTATATATACATATGTAAAATACATATGTGTATGCAATAGGTACGGTATGTGTATGTATGCGTTTTTTTTTTTTTGCGGGGGTAAACACCAGCATGATCCAGGAGTTGGCCGTGGTCCGTTGGGACGGCGGGACAGAGCTGGAGGAATCCTTCAGGCGGAGGGTTGTTTAATGACGCGGCGCTGTGGAAAAGGTCAGAAAGCAATGGTTGACATGGAAATATGTAGGAAAGATAAATGATGGGATACCACATTATAATACATCATATGAATTAGTAGGATTTATTGATGAATAATGATTTTTTCTATGGTATCCCAGCAGCGGCAATGATGATGATGATCATGATGATGATGATGATGACGATGATGATGATGATATTTAGGTTGAATTTCACTTACCTGGACTTATCCGATGCTTTTCTTCAAAGTTGATTCTGGGAGCCTGATGCTATCGGCCAGCAGAATCCCAGGCAACCGGGGAGACCATCGCAAGTGCCCCCAACCGGGGTGTAGAATCTGGCCCAGGATTTGGAACAGCTATCCTCCGTGCCCGGGGCCCCTTGGGAAGGTTGGGTTGTTTTAAGGTTGTCCCTCTGTGGTTGAACTGGAACCTCTCGAAGTTCAGAGGTGGATTTTAAGTTGAAATTCAATACTCTTCAAGATCCTCAACCTTGGGTATGCCTGCATTTTTTTTGGTGTAACCCAGCATGTTCCACAGAAGGGAAACATCTCGTTGTTTGTTTTATCATCACAACTCAGGGAGGGACAAAGAAGCGTAATTGGTGATGACCGTCCCATGCTCATTGCTAGCCACGAAACAGTCCATCAAAATGGCACGACTTGGACTGGCAAGGGCTTGGGGAAGACAGACGTGTCGCTCACGCCCCAGAATAGGTAGCTGTTGTTTTGGTCAACTGTTGTCCACAAGGAGCGGCTGCCACAACAACGAAAAGGCGCACACTCTGCTCCCAGGAAAAAAAAACTGGAGAACAGAAGGAGACAAGCACAAGACCATGCACAGGGGTCTTTGAACAAAGTGCGCCAAACTGTGCAAAGCATCAAAGCATTGCATTCGGTGCTGGGCAAACCTAAAAATCCTAAAAGGTCTCATCCCAGCCGCAGCCCTGGAAGGGGCTTCAGCCAATGCAGCCCTACAAGGGGCTTTGCCAACCAACATCTCAGAGATTAATCGTGTTTCTCGCTTCACAATCTTTGCTACACAGGTCTTAGATTTACTTTTCTTGGATTGTTCTTCTTTCATTCCCTGTTTTGATGGGGGATCGGACTCATTTGAGTAAACATCAACATGTTGCTTAATGAAGATGCCATAAGATCCCCATTTTCCTTGGTCATTGGCAGTTCTTGGTGTCCCATGGTGTCCCTGTTTTGTTTTTCGCTCATTTTTCTGGGATGATCCAGCCGTTGGGCACGTTGGGCACGTCTCAAGGCCGCACGGCTCCAGCCGTGCCGGTGGACCTGGTTCTGCTGCAAGCGGCACGGAGCTTGTCCGGAGCCAGAGCTCATCCCATTATAAGTGTGTTATAAGCCTGGTTTTGTTAATGGGATAAGTGTGGGTTATGTAGGGTTGATTCACTTATAACTGGGGTTGTTCACTAAGCCACTTACTTCGATGCTCACCAGCGCAAGTAGACATGGGAGAGTCATGGGAGAATCACTGGGATCACCCAGGATGGGTTGCGGCTTTGTCCAAACATTGGGTAGGTACCAAACTTGATGGAGGACATTCCACACCCTGGATGTTAGAGTGCCACCACTTTTCAGGACAAAGCCGTGTTGACAAATTCATGGCGGAATCGTGTGATGTGTCAAGTCTTGAGAGACCTTGGTGAAGGGAAGAGTAGTTTGATGAACCATGTGTTTTTGCATTTAAAAAAGTGCAGGATAGGTATGATTAGCCATGCATTGTGGCGAGGGATGCATTGGAATGATTGGTATCCTAGCTGATAACCTTGTTGGTATAACCTGCCTTGGAAGGCTAATTAAGTGTGGTAGGCAAGAGCTACCAAGCTAGCTGGTGATTGGTACAGGATTTTGGCTCAGTTTGCTACATGTTGGGTAGCTGGGTGCTACAGTCACCGCTTGTGGGTGATCTTTGGAGCCCCTGTTGCTGTCCATTTAGCTAACTGGACTTGTTGCTGTGACCTCCCACTTAGAAAGATTTAGAAAACATGTTCACAGGTTTTTGTTTTGTGCCAGTATGCATTACAAGGTATGTTGCTTCCAGCTATGCAACTTGAGGATACCTGTGGAACTAATAATTAATATAGATAATAGATGTGGAAAATCATGGCAAATCATGGAAAATCCATGAGCATCCACCATGAATGTAGGTCGTTTCCAAGAGAAACCCATGGATTGCCATAGCGTGGTGTCAGTTTGCAGGTCCAGCACCCTGGACGTGATCCATTCGTCCACCTGGCGGCACTGTTTTCGCCACGTCCTGGGGCGGCCGCTGGAGAACCATGGCATGTTGGGGGCTGGAGGTTACGGGTTGGGTGGTCCTGAGGTCGGGATGATTGGATTTTTTGTTGCATCCTTCAGTTTTTGTTTTCTGTGGGTGGAATTGAGGTTTTTGCTCATGGAAGAAGTAGCTGATAACCAGATATTACCATGGCTTTTGATTGATGCACCTAGTTGTTCATATTTAACTGGCATGAACCAACTGTGGGCCTGAATGTAGTTTCGATGCTCACTGAGAATTTGAATTTTGTTATGTATATGTGTCCGTTTCATTTTGGATTTTCTAACGGTGGGTCCAGTACTTGATAATCTGAGATTTAAGTTAGCAATTGGACATTCGCCATTGTTAGGTGGTAATGCGCGTATTTCATAGTACTTATATGTTATATAACAGTTAAACAAATGGAGTGCAACACGTTTCAAAGAGGAATTGAACTACAAAACCTAGATACATCTAATACATCTAGACACATGATATGAGTGATTTTCCATCGTCATGTTTGACTCACAAGGTGCCTGTGCCCTCTTAGGACAGAGCTCATACAAGGCCAGCTGGTGCCTGGAGACACGGCACCCAATCCTTACCCTCTGGTAAACTAACATAGCTATTGAACATGGCCATAGAAATAGTTGATTTACCCATTCAAAATGGTGATTTTCCATAGTTATGTTAGTTTACCAGAGGGTACATATCCCTAGCGTGTGATGGTTGTGTTGCTTTTCCCCCACCTGTTAGGTGAGTCTAGATGTTGTGTCAGCTACTCCTCCACTCCTCCACACCGGACTTCATGACCCTACCGATTGCGTGGAGGGCTTTGGAATATATGTCACATTAAATTTGCCAGAGCAAATGTCAAAATATATGTATACAACATTATGCGATATATTATTTATATACTGTATATATATATATGTATATATTATTACATATGTTTATCATTATTATCATCATCATGAATATTAATTATAAATTATATATATATACACGTATGTCACGTGAATCAGAATGCTGATCAGGATAAATGGCAGAATATATGTCGGAATGTGTGTCAGACTTCATGTCAGGATAAATGTCACCATATTTGTCAGAATACATGTCAGAAAATATGTTAGAATATAAGTCCGAATATTTTTCAGAATATATGTCCGAATGTTTGCCAGAAGATATGTCAGGATAAACGTCCCAGTATTGGTCAAGATTCTAGTTTATTACGGTGGGGATCGCATGAAGGGAAGTAATTTAATATCGTTGTGTGAGTAACATTGCGCAGCCTCCGGGTCTGCTGCTCACTGCTCTTGGCAGGCAGGAGGCAAAAGAGGGGAAATGTACAATCATTATGTATATATACTGTAATTATACACGATTATACATACATTATGTAATCAGTATGTATATTCGATGTCATTTTGTTGGGTTGAATAGTCTGAAGTCTGAACTGAATCGGTGGGAATCGCTCTCCCCAGCCCTTGGGAGGGGAGTGTTGTGAGCGGCAGAAAAAATTACTTAAATGAATGGCACTATTTTTCTGATCCAGATATGAACAGGTTGCACTTTAAGTACATACTTGTATTTGTCACCCAACTATGTGCTACTTTTCATCCAACTATGTGCTCAAAATTGCCATAAATCAAGAAAGGCAGGTTTTTATTCAGAAATTATTGGACATCTAGTTCCATGCAATTCCCATGCAAAATCTTATTAAAATCATATTATATTTATTGTTTAAGAATCTCCTTGTGAAATATGTTGTTCTTATTGAATGCAATTAAGTAAAGACATCAGAGTCAAAGAGCCATAAATGATCATAAATGTAAATGCACACAATTCAGGAATAAGCATATTGAAACATATGTGCATCTTAATATCCTTGAAATAGTTTCATGAATCCTTCCAGTATCCCTTGCAAGATATATATGTTTTTTTCTAAAAAGATGCAGGGCGTCCCTAAAGATGTACAGCCTTCCATTTAGGGGCAAACATGTTTCTATAATATGTAGCATGAATTTAAGATAGTGCATTCCTGTTCTAAACAATGAAGTATCCCCAGCTTATAAAGAAGCATTTTCATTAAATTGCATTTTTCCTTTGAAAAAGTACAATGATTTTTTCAACAAGCAATACCCCTACAATTATGAAGAAATCCTCAAACATCTAAAAGATGCAGCATTCGTTTCTGAGAAAGCGAAACCTTTTTTCCACATGATATCCCTTCAAATAGGCAATATTCCTGTGCCATATGTAGCATGCTTTTCGATTTACAACCATCCCTTTAATATACAGAATTCATGTCAAAAGTGCGATACCCAATGCATCAACACTATAGTCCGTGAATATCACGTCAAATGACTATGTTCACATTTTTCAAGGAAACTATACTCTTTTGATAAAAGGAACGCTACAAACACAAAATAATTCCATCTTGAAATTTGGAATTATGTTTTGATGTCTGAGGAAATCTTGCACCCTTTTCAAAGAGATGATGCACTTTCTTGAAGGATTATATATATGTATATATTCCAGATAGTTATACATGTTATAAACATTCACTTCACAGAATGCCATGATCACAAAAGAACACCATGGTGTATATATATATATATACATATGTGTGTGTGTGTGCATATATATATATATATATAAGTGGACCTTAATTTGAAATGGTGTTGGAATCTGTTAGCAGAAGGCGCCATACTTTTATGAAATTGTATACGCATTGAAGGTCTATTTCAGACCATTACTGCACTCTTTTCAAAGATATTACACTTTTTCAAAGGGAATGCACAAAGTCAGGCCACACTTTCTGTAAGGAATATCACCTTCTTTGAAAAATAAGACCAGGGCGAGCATCTGATTTTCCAAATTTGGAGACAAGAAGGCCGGAACTAGCCGGAGTCATGATGTAGGACGTTACGAATCCAGATTAATTAATCAGGATCATACCAAAACCTCGAGAAAACCGAACAAACATGACAGGGCAAGACCGGACACAGACGCAGAAGCAGACAAGCAGGCCCGAGCTAAGAGCCGGAGTCAAGCAAAAAGCCAGGGTTGTGATGTATGATGTTATGCCAGTGATTAATCAGGATTAATCCAGATTAATCATTATTAATCTAGAACCAAAAAACAAAAAAAACAAACATAAACAAAAAACAACTAAAAAAAAGATTTGGCAACTAGTCTAGAGGTCAGAGTAGTTGTGGAAACATTGTTTTTTTTTGTTTTTGTTTTGGTTCTTCTAGATTAATCATGATTAATCTGGATTAATCTGTGCAGTCAATGCAGAGAAGTGAAGGCAGATGTTGGAAACAGATGTGTGTAATTGGACAAATGTAGGGCAAATGTAGGCAGATGACTGATGTAGTGTAATTACGTGGTGCCGTGACATGTGTCAGAAACGATTCTTGTGAGGGCAAGCAGTAGGAAATTATTCTGATGAAACTTTTCTTCCCCAAAACTCGCCGTAGAATTTACGCTTGTTTTTCACTCTGCAGAGTTGGACGTTTTCAAGCTGGAAATGGCTTCAAACGTACACATATATATATACACACATATATATATATACAATATATACACTGTACCACCTTGATTTAAGAGCCCAAGATTGACCGCATAGACTTTGGTGAATGATTTTGAATCAGCCGTTTATTCTCCTCCACCTTCTAGGAGCCTGTGCTCTGGTGTAGATGGCCCATTTATAGAGGGTTTACCTTAAAAACATGGTGATTTTCCATGGTGATGTTATGTTTTCAGAGGGTACATCTCCAGAACAATCAGAACATGCGTGGTCAGACCCAATCCTAGTTGTAGTGCCACTGGCAACTTCATACGAGTCTAGTTTGATATGCACTTTGCGACCTGCATGTAGGCTAGAGGATCTCTTGTGACATGGGTGATCATTGTACCATTTTTTTCATTTTTTCCACTCACTGTAAACATTTTTTCGCACCCTTTTACCAAATTGACATATCCAAAATTATAACAACAACAACAACAACAGTTGGTCACCATTAAGCACAGAAACCTCGGAGTGAGCAATTCTTTGTTGCATTTTTTTTTTGATATGAGGAATTATTTCCCAAGAGTGACAAACTTGAAACAACGGATTGGTTCAAGGGAAAACCTACAGGAAATCATGGTCTTCACAATGGAAACATGAATCTATCCTATAGATTTTCCTTTAACCCATCCAAAATTTTAACATCTCCAGCCAGAGGGTTTTTGTAGATGTTTATGTAATTTTATATATACAGTACCACCCATTCATATCCATAGTGAATATGGAGCCACTTCCCCCGGTCCGTCAGGCACGGGGCCGTCCGCTTCGTCCTCGCGCTCCGTACGCAACGGCGTCTTCCGCCGACTCCTGAGCGACTTGGACAGCGAGATACCTTGGTGCCATGATTAGATGTTTTTTTGATAGAAAAACAAACATAGAGTACACACACGCACAGACACACACGCATAATATATATATACACACATATTATATATATATACATATTATATATACATAATATATATTATATATATATATACATATTATATATATACATATTATATATACATTATTTATATATATATATTATAAAATAATGTGTATACATATTATATATATACATATTATATATACATATTAAATATATATATATATACATATTATATATACATTATATATATATATATTTAAAATAATGTGTACACATTATATATATATACACATTATATATATACATATTATATATATACATATTATATATATATATATATATATTTTTAAAATAATGTGTATACATATTATATATATATATTATAAAATAATGTGTATACATATTATATATATATTATAAAATAATGTATATACATATATATATATATATTATAAAATAATGTATATACACATATATATATATATTATAAAATAATCTATACATATATATATGTATATATATTATAAAATAATGTATATATCTAATTATACATTATACATATACATTATTTATTTATATTTTCACATATAAACTATACAATACTATACATACACAATTATATACCATCATGTGTCATTAGTTGTCATGATATAGTACATCGTCATAGGATTTTTTAGATTTGTATAAGTATATACTATCATCTATCACCTTTTATTATGATCCCGGAGTACCACCATCAACCCCTCAAGGCCGTTTCAGGTCAAATTTTCTTGGACCAGGCTTCGACCCGAGGTCGTTTCTATGCAGGTGACTTTATGGCAGACTACGATGCGTTTTTCTTTATGGCTGCTGAGCTGTGAATTTATGAAGTGCCGGGAAAATCCGGAAGGCCGGAGCAGCAAGCCGGGTATATCACAAAAACGATGATGATCTAGTAAGGCCCAACAAGATCGAATGTCAAGTAACATCCAATCCTAAAACACTGATAACTGATGAATACTTATGATAAACACAAAATACTTAAGATAACTTATATGTACATTTTCTATGTTTTTCTATTGTTTTTAGAGTCACTTATAGACTTATCACATCATTTTCATCTCATTTTCCAACCGAGGAGATCGACGCCGTCCCGGTTCGAGCTTGGTGGATCGAGCAGTTGCTCCTCGAGACGGTCGAGACGAAAACGGCCACGGCCAGCGCCATTCGTGGCAGCGGCTACAGAGGCCTGGAAGTGCCCAAGATGTGATGTTAGTATATGTTAGTTATAATGGTGTTATAATGGTGGTATAATAGTGGTATTATACCCTCCGGTAAATTAACAGTTGGACCATGAAAATCACCAATTTTTAGTGGAAACTAATCTTCCAACCCCGAAAAACGGCAGGGTCTATGTTAATTTACTGGAGGGTATAAGTGAGTTACAATACACACATATGTCATATGTCAACAATATTTAATCTATTAATGGTTAGGAACAATGTATGTATAACCAACACTAACAATTGGTTCACCCCCCAAAAAAATGGTTATATATACATGATATACTGGTTATACTTTGGGTGAAGCAACTGGAAACCAGGCTTATTCTCCCGTCGATGATACTAAATAGTATACCACACCGGCCCATCTAGTTTTCTTGAAAGGACAATATAGGTGGTAGTTTGATGGGATTTAACCAACAACTATGGGGATATATTGGGAGCATAATAGGCATATCACTAATACTAAGCATCTATGTAGTATACCTTCTATTAGTGACTAACAGTGGCCAACAGTTTGCGAACTGGAAAATCACCATTCAAATCATAGGTAAATGATTATCAGTGGTATCAAGGATATCTTAGGACTTTTTGAACCGAGCCCGTTGCCACCAGTGTACAATTCATTCAGTATTAGTGCATCCCAGTTGGAAAGTGGTTGACAACCCACACACACATATATATATATATAACTGGGGTATACTGGGGTATATCCCAGATATGACTGGGTTAGAATATGATTTTTTACTCACTTACTAGCTGGGATGCACATTGAAGTAGTACTTGTTGGTGCTTGATAGACCCTCGATAAACAAACCAACATCAACCAACTATTTTGGCAGAGTATCCCAGTTGGTAAGTGGTTAATAGCCCACATTAACATACATTAACCACATAAGAATGGGTACATTGGTTTGTACTCAGGAACTGGGATGCACATCAGGGATCCTGCTGAGCTCATCGATTTTCGGGCTCTAAGAGTTGTGCTCAGCAAGACCTCAATGAGTTGCAGCTTACACGAGTTACATTTCTATTTTCTCTTCTGCACACATATTAAATAATAATTAAAACATAATATAATATAATTAAATCATCTATAAATGGGCCATTGAGACATATTTATACCATAGCTATGTAGTATTGCCCATCCAAGGCCATCCAGGGTTTTTGGGACCCAGGAGATCTCTTCGAGGACGGACCTTTTAATGGCGCCGAGAGGTTGGAGATTCGGTACGTCAATGGCAGCCCAGCCTGGATCAGTGTAGACCTTCCAAGAAACTCACATGGGTAGCTGGGAAATTTTCTGAACTCAATGGAGGTTTCAAACTGGGAAGTCTCTTTTTTAATGGAGGCTTCTAGCTGGGAAAATCCAAGTTGTTTGGATTGCCAAGGTTGAAAGGCCGAAAGTTTATACCTTGCAGTGAACTCACATAACTGTTGGAAAATCCACAATGAACGTCGATCATTTATGATCCATTTTTACCATGGAAACCCATGAACTTGCATGTAGCTATGTGAAGAAAACTGGAGGGTAATCCGCTATATATATATATATGTGTGTGTGTATATGTATATATACATATATGTAATATCAAGGTTGCTCCAACCAGAGATGAATCATAGCCACTCTTCGGAAGTAATTTTACCTGTTGATTTACCCAATTGAACCCCACAAAGGTGGAGTGTCGGAGCAATCCCGTCCTGTTTTCTTCACAGCCGATGGCTGGATGTTGTGAAGATGGATGAAGATGGTAAGATGGTGAAGGTAGGGAGCTCGCTGACGCTGACAGCCTGAGGTAATGCCATCTACAATTTGCGTCATCCCTGGCTGAGATGGTTGCATTCCCAGCTGGAGAAAGAAGCATCAGAAGTAGACTCTTGGCCGCAGCGTTGCCATAGGAAGCCGCAGCAACTGGGCAACGTCCATGATCCAGAAGTGGTATGATCAACTTGGAATGAGCGACGAGTTGGAAAGACTGATTCCGAATTGCCATCATCTCCCAATCTTCATCTTTAAATAATTTGAATCATCAATACCTTACAGCTTGTGATGATATCCATCCCACTGGGCTCAAAAGAAACATCAAAACCATCCAAAACCATCCAAAACCATCCAAAACCACAGAGGCTACGCAGCCTTCGGATCATTCAGGCACTGGCATCCATAGACTTCGACGTGAGGATAGGAAACCTGACGATGGAGGCACAAAGAGGCACAGATCGTTGTGACCGGGATCCTCTAAGTATTGGAACCCTTGGGTCCTCAGAAAGCTGAATTCTCCCAGTGAACCATCCGATTCTGGACGATGAATCGGGTCTACGTTTGACCGTACCCTACTTGGATGTGCATGTCAGGAATCGAAGTGGTTTATATATAATCCCTATGCAACTGGAATACAATGAAATACATGCATGCATACAGACAGACAGGTATACATACATTACATTAGATACTCTCCCTCTCTCTCTCTATATATATATTATAAAGAATTATAAAGATTTTTTTAAATATAAATTTAATGTAAATATATGTATGTAACTGGGGTATAAGTATACTATAAGCCCTGTACGATTCCCGGAGATCCGCCAGGCTCGTCCAGCTTCAGGGACATCTATTCTGCGTTGGTGGCTCCGGGCGAGGAGCCGTATCGAAGTGACTCCAGGTTGATAGGTGCCTTGGTGATGATTCATGTGGGAAAACCCGCCAAAAAGTGATGGTTAGTAATGCTCAAGAATGGTTCATGGTTAATAATGGGTATATCGGCAACGACAACAATGATAATACTAATAATACTGTAGATGAAGAATGGAAGGCTGGAAAAATGTGGGAAGGCCAATGCTATGCATAAACCTACCTACCTTTGGGGGATGAATTGTAGATGTTTATAATTAGCACCCATATGAAAGAGGGGAGTTTTGGGGACATTATTAGACAAGCAAGATCATTCGACGAGTATGATATCAGACATTCAACAATATCCAGGATGATTTATTTGGGCATTCATTTGAACATTAATGAAAAATCTAAGAAAAGGCATGTGTTGCTGATTGGATGATTGGTATTTTTGATTATTGGCTCATTGATGTTCGTTGATGATTGTATCCACAATTACTTACTCAGCCCTAGTAATTTGGACATATTGTGGAGTTGCCTTTGGTGCGAACCATTTCAGATACCTACTTATGTCATATACCAACTCAGGTACCATCACAGTACGTAGACTCTGCTTTTTCTAAAGAACATGTTTTGCCCTTTCGCTTCCAGTGCTGGGCCCAGTAGAAGAACACTCATCAGCCATTTTCAATCAGACGATCCTAGAAAATCATCGGCGACCAAGGAAGTTTTGGCAATGCCTTGCTGAATCAGAGCTGCTGAGCCAAGCAACAATTTGTGATGATTCCTGGGATAGGATCGGAAATATTGCATGTTGATAGTGTGTATGTATATATTATATATATAATATATATATTATATAATATATATATTATATATATATATATTATATATATTATATATATATTATATATTATATATATGTGTGTGTGTGCGTGTGTGTGCGTGTGATACCCATCCACAATAGAGGCAGTACTACCATGGCGCATGTATATGCTTGTGCATCACCACGTGTGCGTAAAATCACCAACGATCGAGCCAACAAAGTGCCAATAGAGATGGTTCGTGACCTGGCTTCAAATGGGTGGAAAATAGGTAATCCCCAGACTGGCCAGCTTGTTTCCCTCAGAAATATGGATGATTTTCAATCACTTTCAGTTCCGTTCCTTCCTGAGACAAACAAGCAGCTGGACGAGAAAGGTGTGGCAGATACTTTGACACCATATATAGGCCATGTTTCAGTTCCATATTAGGTTCCAATGGTCTACATGCACAAATCTCAAGGGATACACTGTTTTGGATCAGCACCATGATCACTTTTGGGTTCCCTAAACTTGATGAAACTTGGTGAACACCAGCCAATCACCGCCTTCGCAAACCTCGTTTATTGATCTTCGCCTGGCCTCTGCCAAACAGAGCCTGAGTTTGTTTGGAAGAAGGTGTGATGTGTGGAACTGTGGAAGCATTGAGGACGCCTTTAGTGGAAGGCAGCAAATTGTTTCACGCAAATTCAAGGAACAAATCAAAAGGAATGATATATTTTTTCCAGAATTGGTTTGAAGATCTTTGAAGGAAGGTTTACCTTGAGGGGCTTGTATCACCCTGGATGGATGATAGATGGTCATTGCTACACACGTTCAATGTTGCAGGGGTTAGGTGGATTTACCACACGAGCCACTCAGGCTTCGAGAGCAATGTCTATGTGCGACAAGTTTCCGTCAACAACATCCTTTACAACTTGGAGGACACACTGGGACCATTATCTTGCATGCCCTTGAGAAACCTTGGTTCAGTTAAAACCATTTCTTTCACAGACAAGACAACATTTTTTCTGGCTGGTGGTTTCAAAAACGGTTATTTTGTGCATGCACATTTGGGATGGTGATGCCCATTGACGAGCATATCATTCAGATTCATTCAGGAAATTGAAACCACCGACCGGCCAATTGTTGATTTATAAAATCGCCACATGAGTGTGCCTGAAAATCTTTAGGCCATCGCCAACTATGTGATGGCTTGGAAAGTAATCTTCTTTATTGACATGGTCATTTGAGGGTATTCCCTCTTTCTTTTTCCGGACAGGGCGCATATCCCCACTGTTTGTTCATGCAGCCCTGGAGGTAGTTGTATCCCGATGGTTTCCCTCCCCAAAAAATGTAAGTCAAAGTTGTTGATTGGTTAATGCCATCATTGTTGATGGTTAAATCCTCAATGTTGATAATTGTTGCTGGTTATGTTACGTATACTGTTAATATATATATATATGTGTGTGTGTATATGTATAGGTGTACATATATATATATATATAGGTGTTATATATATATATGCATTATACAGTACATATATCCTTCCGAGTTTTCAAGGTTGGTGGTAAACTCCCGTAGTTCTTGGTGAAATCAGTGAAATCATGCAATTGAACATCTCCCATTTGCATTTATAGGCCCATAGAGGATTTGTCCCTGCCATGATTGAGTACCTAAAGGTAAATCCCAATGTTTCTTAATAATGGGTAGGATATCTGTCTATTCTATCTAATCCTGTTCTATCCCATAAATCCTTCAAAACACATCTTAATAATTCTTAAAACCTACTGATCTACTGTATCTCTCCAGGATCTCTTGGTGAATTCCATGTTTTTTTCTGCAAAAATAAGGCCGACAGGCTCCACGGCTCCCAAAATTCTGGAGGATCGCCTGACCTTGAGCATCGCTGCGTATGGGGACGAGTCACTCGGCCAAATCTCCAATAATTGTTCTATCATGTATACATAATATATATATATGTATGTATAATATATCTATCTATCTAGTGACGGGAAAGAACACCTTTGATTTTCTAATTTGGACTATATATATATATATTTACATATACATATCTTAACGATGGTACTTTCAGATTTTGACCCTTTCATTCCCATAGTTGAAATGATATAAATATCAGGCTGTATGTAGAGGTAGCCCATTTCAAGTTCTTGAGAGCCTCCATGGGCAGGTACCAGGAGCTGTATGCCAGCGTTCAAGCGACTCATCCTTTCAGGTGCGGCATCCGTGGGATCCGATACATTGCATAGAAATAGAAACACATTGACATGGATTTGTCCAATTTTTGTGGATATTGCCATTTTGTGGATTTATTCCCATTTTTGTGGATTTATCGCTCGATTTATCCCAGAAGTGGTTTTAGAGCAATTTGGCCGGAAAGCCCCATTTGCCTGACTATGTCTGATTGGAAGAACATGGAAAAACTGTACATCTATGTTTCCTTAAGCCAATTCGGTGAATCTAAAACCAACCGTACAAAATTAGTCAAGAATCGTCATAATATCATGCGGATGCGCTGAATAATGATATTCTACAGTTTGTCCAATAATTTCGATTTTACAAAACCATCAAACATGGTTGCACATTAAATTCACCATATCTATATAATTGATGGGATAGAGTCAGTCAACATGATGATATGGTTTTGTCTCAAATACTGGGAAACAATGTCGTGGTTGAGCATATCATGTGCTCCAACTTGAAATCAGATCGTTATACTGTATATTCGTAAGTTCTTTGCTATTTTGGTACCCCAAAAAAAATGATTGGCAAAACCTCGTCAGACCCGAGACCCTGTTTTATGGTTGACAACACATAGGAGGTTATCAAAATTGGGAACCCCCACTACTGAGTAGACTGAACACACACACACGCACACATATATATATATATAACTTGGGGATTTTACACAACTTTCAAGAGGACAGTTTGACCTCAGATGTTGCATCTTTGCGGTCCACGGCAGGAGCATGCTGGTCATGTCTTATGGCCACACCCCGGTGCGACCGGATGCTTCTTCGGAGTTGATCCTCACAGCCAACGGGGCCACAGAGGTTCAGTTCCGAAGCGCACCTCGTTGAGGTTAGTCAAGCTTTGTGAAGGATGCTTGGTCCATGATTGTTATACCGTTATACCCCTGTTGGTTATGAAATAACGGATGATTCCAGTCTACCTGGTTTAATGGGGATTGTGATCCAACAGATAGTAAGGTAATTAACCTATCAACTAT
Organism: Cladocopium goreaui; assembly: GCA_947184155.2. NCBI lineage: Eukaryota > Dinophyceae > Suessiales > Symbiodiniaceae > Cladocopium > Cladocopium goreaui. The sequence continues at coordinate 180,495 of CAMXCT020000151.1, read as the reverse complement.
TTCATAAGATGGGATAGGGGTATTTTTCATGGCTCACTTATTGGTGGTCGTTTTGTTTGGCCATATGCACGTATTTGTTTCCATTTTTTTGTTGTCCTGATTTTTGTAGTTTGGTGGGGTCATATTGATTTTTAATGATAACATGTCGGAAATTAATTTTATTCAAAGATAACATTTTCTTGTAGAAGGCAACTCAGGCAGTCTACCAATGTCCAAGCATGTAAAGGGCACGTAAGCCGGGGCACCCCCAACTCAAGAATGGCTGACTACTGTCTTGGATATATAATAACAACAACATATATGGTGCGCATTGCCCCCATATTTTGATATACTTTGCGCATAGCTTGGGGCAAGTGACTTTGGCTCTTTCTAGGGCCGGCCTGGATTGAGGCTTTGAACAAAAACCGGAGGCATTTAGCTCCTGGACGGCACTGGGATCTAGCTGAGGTCCACTGCGGAATTGTCCACGTTTGATGACACCGAAGGGTAACCGAATTTTTGGTCCTACATCCCCGGGCAAACCCTCTGGAAGCCCTAGCAAAAAATGGTTGCTTATACTTATAAATACCAACATCCATTCCCTATAAATACTTATAAATTATACCTATAATTACTACACATTCTTCTATGGATGTGGATGATTGACCATTACCAATAAATTTATTGAATACACATGGATTACGAAATATTAATTTATTGGATGTTAGTGGATGATGAATGGATGTTGATATCCCATTGACATTGATTGCCTGGAGAATTTTCTGCGCCCGATCCCAGGCTGTTTGCGACATGGCCTCCGTGATCACCACGAAATACTTCGCAGCGGCCTCAATGGAGAACTTCGGATGATCAATGATTTGTCAATAGAAGGACTTGGAATGAAAACCTGAAAGTTAATGAACATGAAGCGTCATGAACCATCCCCAAATTTCTTGAAAAACGATATGAACAGATATGACACATGGCATAAATAAGGATTTGCCATGTCTATATATATATATATACTTGGATGTTCCATTTCAGAAGTGAAATCAGAAGCTCCGGAGACTTGGAGCAGGAGCACTCCATCGCGAGCACAGCCGACACCGTCCACATAAGAACTGGTTTGTTGCTTATGTGCCTGCGTACATGTACAACACATAGATAAAATATGATAAAATATATAGAGTTGTTATGAAATATAAATTCAGAAACGCATATAGAAATACACATAGACATATAGATATAGATAGACAGCTATGTTACACGGAAAGAAATCAAACATAGATACTAGATATGCTGGTGCATGTGTGATTTCATACTGGAGGTCCCTTTAACTCTTATTTCCACCATGGCTCTGGCATCGTTTTGGTCCCTGAACTCTTGGTTCTGCAGCATCCGAGGTCTTTTCCGATACGTATCATCTCATTTCAGGCTGGGCGACTTACAGCCACCTCACTAGCCGAGCTCAACATAGATCAGGTGACCATGGGGAACCACCGTTGAATTTGCGACAATTTGATTATGGCCATTCCCATAGGATCCATGTATGGTATATATGCTAACATTTGGGGTAAATTGATGGTAAATGTTACCATATATGGCATACATGGATCCTATGGGATTGTTAATACTAAACCATCTAGTTTTGGGATACTTGATTTTGACCCAAAACCATCTCAACTCCGGTGACACTGTGCAAGTTTTCCGTTTTCCGGATTCATTGAATTCATGCTCTGGTGCGCCAACCGTATGAGGGAAATTCCTCCGGATTTGTGTTCCCATTGCCATCAAGCGCTGGGCGATGGAGATTTGGAGAATGGTCGCAGCAACATTCTCACAACATAACATCACTGAGTAACTATGTTTCAAAACATGCCTTCTGAATCCTTCTGACAGTTTTGCTTCCCTAACAGCTTCTGAAGCTTCCGAATTGCTTTAGTATGCTTTGGTCACTTTGGTGACTATAGTGGCAACCTGCGGGAGCCCAGAAGCTGGGGATTATTAAAGTCCCTAAGTGAAGTGGATAGGTCCCAGGCTGGCACTTCAATGATTCGCTCGTTTCACAGTTGTTGGTTCCACTCATTTGATGCTTCAAGCACATCCATGGGGAAAATGATGAAAATGGGGAAGGTAACTTAACTGTGGCACATCCAGAACAGATATCAATGCATCCGAATTGTTACGGGGCCCGGCCCACCCACTTTCCAATGCGGGTCGCTCGTGCAGGTCCAACTTATGCACTGTCAGACCATGAAGGTTGGAGAGCAGACACTCTCTGCGGACGTGTGTTGAAGTATGAATTGTGCAAAGTGTGGAAGCACTTGCGGTTGGTCAATCTAGTGCATGCACTATAGATATGATATGATGTGATGTGATATGACATCTGAGCAAATTACAGTGACGTCACACGACCTCACTTGAAATTTGACCTAGGTACCGAATTAAGCTCGTGATGTGCAAGTGAACTATGAGGGTGCTGATTCGATGTTTTTCCACTGTCAATGTTCTTCTCCTGTGCCTGCATCCTTTTTTCTTCCCTTGAGATGTAAAAAAAATCCTACCGCAGTGCCGTAGGCTGCTTTTCCTTCTAGCCCTCCCCCACCCCATCCAGAGCCGTAAAAATTCCTACCGCAGTGCCGTAGGCTGGCTTCCCTCCTAGCCTTCCCGCACCCCATCCGGAGACGTCAAGATTCCTACCGCAGTGCCGTAGGCTGGCTTCCCTCCGAGCCTTCCCGCACCCCATCCGGAGACAAGATTCCTACCGCAGTGCCGTAGGCTGGCTTCCCCCCTAGCCCTCCCCCATCCCATCGGAGATGGAAAGATTCCTACCGCGGTGCCGTAGGCTGGCTTCCCTCCGAGCCCTCCCCCACCCCATCCAGAGATGGAAAGATTCCTACCGCAGTGCCGTAGGCTGGCTTCCCCCGAGCCTTCCCGCACCCCATCCGGAGACGTCAAGATTCCTACCGCAGTGCCGTAGGCTGGCTTCCCCCCTAGCCCTCCCCCATCCCATCGGAGATGGAAAGATTCCTACCGCAGTGCCGTAGGCTGGCTTCCCTCCGAGCCCTCCCCCACCCCATCCAGAGATGGAAAGATTCCTACCGCAGTGCCGTAGGCTGGCTTCCCTCCTAGCCTTCCGGCACCACATCCGGAGAGGTAAAGATTCCTACCTATTGGGTGAGTCTGCACGTCTTCTGGGAGCACGACCTCATATTTTCATTAAGTCACCACGACCTTGCTTAATTCCATACCTTGAAATATGAAATTCGACCCACGACCCGTGAAATATAGTAATTTGACCAGATGACATGTATTGATATGATATGATATCCTAAACTACACATAGGCATTTAATGAACTTGTGATCATGTCCATACATGGGCCGATATACTGGGGATCCATGAAGCAATACTGAATACTTCTGCTGCCTAGATGCCCGGCATCGGTTGGCTTCGCCTTCTCATGTACACAGAAGTCGTGTTTGCTCGTGTTTGGTGCATTGCCATAGTTGTTACTTGAAGAGACCTATAAACTGTATTGATCTTATGTGCATTTTCTAGACCATAATCCAAATCCAAGCGTAGATCGAAATCACCTGTCTAATATTATATACTAATAATTACTAGTATAATCTATATATATATATATATCATTAATATATCATTAATTGGAATCGAAATCTAATCGCGACAGTACATGACAATATAACATCTATATAATCACTATAATCTATCTAATGATCGCTGTCTATGTCCCAGCCCCATTCGTTTGTCCAAAATTTCGGCAGCATCCTGCCAGGTCGACCTGTGCTTCCCTTTATTGAATCTACATCCAACAACTGCAACTCGAGGTGCAATTGGAATCATTATTTTGGTACTTTTATACCCATTACCATTACTGTAGTATTGGCATGCTCTAGTTAATGGCACCCCCGGATTAATAACCCCCAGCAAAGGTCAAGAAGGTCAACCAAGAAGGTCCAGTCAGGGGATCAAAAACCCAACCCCCTTCAAATAATAAACCTTTCACTCATCAATGAACCAATGTTGCTGGAATTAGGTTGCACATAAGCACGGATGGAGTGTCAATTCTATGGGAACTAGCTGCATAGTAGCATCCATGAGCGGTCAAATTTGATGAACTCAGGACTCAGTTATGAATTAGTGTCCATGAAGGGTTGAATGAGTTAAATTTGGAGGAAATTAGCTGGAATTCGGAAATGACCATCAATAAGGTATCAATTTTGATGGAAACAGCTGCGTGGTAGCATGGATGAGGGGACCATTTTAATGAAATTAGGTTCACACTAACATCCGAGGGGATTCTATTGTTTCAATGAACATCAGCTTGGGAGTACCGTCCATAAAGGGTTAAACCGCATCAATGTTGATGAGATTAGCTGGATATCAGCATTTATGAGGGACTTCTTTGATGAAATGAGCTTCACATTAGCATCCATGGGGGCTCAATTTTTGTTAAATCAGCTTGGGATTAATTAATTAGCATACATACAGGGTCACATGGGGTCAATTTTGAGACTGTCCGAGGCCGGGTGGGTTTATTGGGGGGTGTTCGCATCGTCTATTTTGGGGGGCACACAAAGGGCACACCGCTCAAGGGGGGTACCCTTTCCGAGCTCCCGGAAATGTTTTATATATAAATGGATTTTATAATTGGAAATCGATCATTTTGGGAGATATAGTTTTTTTCATTTTTTTGCGTCTTGAAACTGACAAATCAGCAAAATGCTGCTGGGTGGATGAGGAAACATAAGGCGATGGATGTAATTAAGTATTGCACATGAGCTGCGCATAGGGAAAAAATCGAGGCCATAAGATTGCTGGCTGCATCAGCAGGATGGTGCTAATCATGAGAAACATGCACCTGGACGGTAAAGTTTAAATAAAGGTTGACAACATCCCCCAAAATTGCTAAACGGCCTTGGTTTACCGCCAAAGTTCCAGACAACTACCCGCTACCCTGGTTGCCTCCAAAATTTTCTCGCTTGTACCTCCGTTTTTTTCTCGCTTGTACCTCTCTTATAGTTACCACAACTACTATGAAAGGTTAGATAAAGAGTTAGATTGTAGATCATGGCATTGTGGAAGGCAAGGGGGGGAACTTTAAATAACAAGCATGGCATTGTGGAAGGCAAGGGGGGAAGTTTAAATAACAAGCTAGAAATTAGATGAAAGTTTAGATAAAGAGTGAGATTTTAGATCATGGCTTTGTGGAAGGCAAGGGGGTGAAAGTTTAAATAACAAGCTAGAAAATAGATGATAGTTTTGATAAACAGTTAGATTTTAGATCATGGCATTGTGGAAGGCAAGGGGGGGAAGTTTAAATAACAAGCTGGAAATTAGATGAAAGTTGAAATAAAGGTTTCGATTGTAGATCATGGCATTGTGAAGGCAAGGAGGGGGAAGTTTAAATAACAAGCTAGAAATCAGATGAAATTTCAGATAAAGAGTTAGATTGTAGATCATGGCATTGTGGAAGGCAAGGGGGTGAAAGTTTAAATAACAAGCTAGAAAATAGATGATATTTTTGATAAACAGTTAGATTTTAAATCATGGCATTGTTGAAGGCAAGGGGGGGGAAGCTGAAATAACAAGCTAGAAATTAGATGAAAGTTTAGATACATAGTTAGATCGTAGATCACGGCATCCTGGAAGGCAAGGGGGGGAAGTTTAAATAACAAGCTAGAAATTAAATGAAAGTTTAGATAAAGAGTTAGATCGTAGATCATGGCTTTGTGGAAGGCAAGGGGGTTAAAATTTTCAAGAAAGAATTAGATTTTAGATCATGGTATTGTGGAAGGCAAGGGGGGAAAAGTTTAAATAACAAGCTAGAAGTTAGATGATAGTTTAGATAAAGAGTTTGATTCTAAATCATGGCATTGTGGAAGGCAAGGGGGAAGGAAGTTTAAACAACAAGCTAGAAATTAGATGAAAGTTTAGATAAAGAGTTAGATTTAAATAACAAGCTAGAAATTAGATGAAAGTTTAGATAAAGAGTGATATTTTTAATCATGGCATTGTGGAAGGCAAGGGGGGGAAGTTTAAATAACAAGATAGAAATTAGATGAAAGTTTAGATAAAGAGTTAGTTAGATTTGAGATCATGGCTTTGTGGAAGGCAAGGGGGGGAAGTTTAAATAACTAGCTAGAAATTAGATGACAGTTTAAATAAAGAGTTAGATGTTAGATCATGGCATTATGGAAGGCAAGGGGGGGAAAGTGTCAATAAAGAGTTAGGTTTTGGAATTAAAGAGCGTGGACATTTTGAATCAAAAGCAAGATTTTATAGTAGGTGCAAGTGAGAAAGTAGTGAGGCGTAAGTGAGAAGGAAGTGGAGGCGCAAGTGAGTAGGTCGGAGGCGCAAGTGAGTAGGTCGGAGGCGTAAGTGAGTAGTGGAGGCGCAAGTGAGTAGGAGGTACAAGTGAGAAAATTTTGGAGGCGCAAGTGAGTAGTATACCCTGGTTGGCGGGGTGACGGGAAGGTGACAGCCTAAACTAAACATGGTGAAGGAAAGTGAAACTGTGTGAATTCGATGTCTTGCGAGTCATTCATTCCGGCAAAAAAAACTTACAGATCTTACAGTACAGACACACGGTTCAAACGGCCGATGACTTGCAGAACAAAAAAGCATCCTTCATCTGGAATACCCCCTAGCACTCCTGGCCTGGTCATCGATCATTCCCTTTCTGAACTTTTTCTTCAGCAGTTTGCGCCAAAAAACAACGTGACGTATCTGAGGATTTCCAGTTGTGGCCCAACTGACAACACTCAGTTATAAATGGGCTGATAATGATATATGTTATAGTTATGATATATATATATATATTTATTTATTTATTTATACATAACACATACAGTATCATAATCTTAGTATACCTTAAGCCTTAGTTACATATAGGAGTTACAATTCCATGTGTAAGTCTTAAGGGCCAAGACTCACTGTGGCTTCTGCAGGTGCCAGGCGTCTTTACGGCAGGCGCAGCGTTTCTTCGGGGTCGAGCTGCAGCAGCACGCGGTGCCTTGTGCCATGGGTTGAGGAGGAAAATCCTGGGAAAATCCTGGACATTCCATGGATATCATGGATGTCGGGTGATGAAATTGAACCCCCAATGTCTTTCGAAAAATGTTGATATATTTAAAAGGGAACCTAGGTATTTAAATGGTATGTTTGGGATTCTGAAGAATGATTCACTTTCAAAATTAGCTTGAGCTGAATAGTTCGACAATGGTTTGCCACCAAAAATTGTTGGATCATGGCGTCTTTATGCGTGAAATGGTATTGAGTTGATGTGAATTGAAACTGACATCCAAAATACTTGGTCATTTTCTGTAGTAAAAGTTGACAGATCACAATCTGTGAGACCACCTGTGTCCGGGTGTTTGAGTCATAGTCGGATCGTGTAACAATAGATGTCCTTTTTCCCACTGGTTGGCAGCAGATTCACATTTCTAAAAAAACATTTTGCGCAAATAAATGCCACACTTCTGGGCTGAAGTCTTGGAAAGGCCGATGGAGAGAGAGAGAGAGAGAGAGAGAGAGAGGAGAGAGAGGGAGCGAAATGAGTGATTTGTTCTTTTTCCTCGTGTTTGGTTCACTTGTGATAGACTTTTCTTTTGCATAGAGTCTTTGTTCACCCAATAACGGCACCAAATTTTGCGGTAGAGCCGTTCTGTACCCTGCTGCTATCCCATGGAACATCGGATAAGTTGGACCCAAACCATTCAAAATTTCAACCCCGGATCGATAAAAGCCCAGTTTGTTTTTTGCATATGATGAGTTGCCAATGGGTACCATTCTTGATTTATCAATATTCATTGTTTGCAGTATCATCATTACGGGGAACCCCCTGTTTGGAGGTTTATCTGAATTATTCTGAAACTTATGTTGGCATTGCACTACTGTGTCGGCAAACCTCCACTTCTTTGGTGAAACTCCTATCGGATTCAATAATTCATGTTCAATTTGAGTCATTTCCAGCTGGTTTGTTGGAAGTTGCGGGTATGTATATTATGTATAATATATATAATATATATAATTTTTTTTTGTCAGACTGCATGTGGATGCGAACGTTCGCTGCGGCAGGTTCTGCACGATTTGAATTCCTCCTGGGTTCATTCACCTGGCAAAATCAGCGCCGATTGCATGGCCCATTTCTGTACTGACCATGCTTCGGCAGCGTTCAAGAAAGGCCGCAGGTAAACGATCCAGGTCCACCAGATGATCCACTGGTGGGAAGTGTGAGAGGAAACTTTCTGCCAACCCACGGCAAAAAGCCGGGGGATACTCTTTGAGTATCGCCGTTCGGAACCTTCCATCAGCGTCGACTCCGATCGTGGCTGCTCGTGGAAGATCAGGTCGGATCGCGTTGGCCCTGATATGCAGTGGGAGATCCGGAAGGTTCAAGGTCAGCAGGCCCGTCCTCTTTGTGCTAGTGGCACCAAGGAGACCCTGGGCGCATTCTCGAAGTTGGAAGCTCGGGAGATTCAAGATGAACTGCATGAGCGGAAGGCGCCATATTCAGCTTGTTCTGGTTCTCCTGGGTGCTCCAAGACGCCAAGTCCTCCAGTGGTGGAGAGTCGCACCATTCCTTGTAGGCTAAAGCCCAGTAACACATGGCCATCGTGGAGTTGTTGCATTTCTCGCAAAGAGAGGGACGGCAATCCCCAAAGGAACTGCCGGGTCCTGATGACCCTCGGTCCTCGATGAACAGGCTGTTGTGGTCCCAGAACGACCTTGCCACGGGCAATCGACCACGTGCAACAGGGAGGTCCACTAAGCATCCCAATCACGTAGCCATCTCCCATGGCATCAAGCCAGTATTTCTGTGTACTGGGACGGCTGATGTCCCCCAGGTGCTGTCGATCACTAAGTCGACCGATACGACTATGACATCCTGCAGGTGCTTGGTCGCCGCGATCTTGTCGACGAACCACTGGAAGTCTCCTGGCCTCCGTCTGCCGGAGTAGGCGTGCAGGATCACGCGCTCACGGTAAAAGACGCGAGGGCAGGTTGTTGCAAAAGGGCTCCAGGCGCACTCCAGGTTGGCCAAGTCATGGCACCACAGCTCGTAGAGCTCTAGGGGGTATAGATGGGACGCTTCTGCAGAATCGGTCTCAACGGCTTGGAGAAACGGCCAATGGGCTGCGTCTCCCAGGTCAGAAAGAAGTTGCTGAATCTGCTCCCGTGTGAGGTGCGTATCCATGACAGCTTCTTCTGTGAACCCTTGAGCCACCGCCTGCAGGGTAATGCGCGTTTGAGTCCATCCAATGTAGTGCTCGCTGATGGTGTTCTGCAGGGCCGCAAACAGTCGTGCGAGGTCCTTCTCGTCCGTCTCATAGATCTGTAGCGCTAAAGCCTCGAATAGTGGTTGATGATGGAGTTCAACTTGTCCTGGTGGTACATCTTGTCGATGTGGGCCATGGACTCTCTGTACTGGTAATAGACCGTCATGCTGCTCTCGCAGCTCGTTGTTGATCTTCGAACCTTTGCCTGGGGCAACTGTCTGATAGATCGGTCTCGAGCTGAGTATGCCGCGGCAATAATGCGCAGTGCGCAGATGAGCCTGCAGCTTGTCATGACTGTGAAATTCACGGAGGCAGGCTTCGCATATGGTGCCAGCAATCCATTGTCGTTCATGGGCTACGATTCCATGTGCACGGAAGAGATGTGCTCCTTCTCCTGCCTTTGAGCGGCAGCGTTTGGCGCAGTACATGCATCCAAAGTGGTGCTGCTGCTGACGTTCATCAAAAAGTTCTCGGACAGGAGCTGTGTGAAGTCGACCTCGATCAGATAGATGGCAAAGAACATCTTGATGTAGTCGACGAATCATCATATCATCTTCTCTTTTCATGCAGCTGAGCCGGGCTCCACGTTGCAATAGTGTTTTCCAATAGCTACGGTGGTACCGGAGCACGTACTCCCAGTCTTCAAAGTGTTGGGCAGGATCTCGCAGCCTGCTCGTGTCTGCTATGAGAGCCCATAACCATTGCAGATCATCGCAAAGAAGGGCCAACCAGTTGTGATCAGCACGGAAGATGGCCCACGGTGTGACTGCTTCACACTTGTAAAGAAGACCAAGATAGCGAAGCCTCACAATGCGGAGCATGTCCTCTGGTGCTGGCAGAGTCTGGCAGAGATGCTTGAGTCAACACGTCTGCATCTTGTATCGCTGCGTCTGGCGGCAACTTGAGCAGTCTGCGGTATAGGCGCAGAATGGCGGTACGGAAGTACTCGAAGGTCTTGTTGTCGCCAAATGTCCATGATTCCATGCTGTAAGCAATTTTGCTGACCACCAGTGACTGGAACAGTTCTGCTCTGCGTTGAAGCGAAAAGGCCGCATTCTGGAAGAGAAGTTTTCTGTGTGTCGCGAACGCAGCATTGCCAATCGCAATCCGTCGTCGAACTTCTCTGTGTGAAAGGCCTGTGTGGTGAGCTATACTGCCCAGATGGGTATAATGTCCAACAACAGAGATGTTCTGCGTGCCATATTCGGTGGTGATGGGCATTTGTTGTCCGTTGGCGGCACTGAAGTATTTGACGCGCAGCTTCCTGGATCCCGCTCCTCTAAAGGTGAACAGGATTTCACTTTTTCCACGGTCAAGATTGGGGGTAACCCCATGTGCTGTGCATGTCTCCAGCAAAATGCTGGCCGCCACTCCTGCTTGACTTTCCACCCCTGCAGCTGTCTGATGGGACAAAGTCAGGCAGAGATCGTCCATCCACGTTGGCCCAAGCAGGGTATGTTCCACAATGGGTGCATTGGCGGCGTCGACAAAGATGCCTGTGGCCTCAGCATCCTCGAAGGTCTCCAAGATGCCAATCTCCCCCAGACGCTTCTCGACAATGGTGAGAATTCGAGAGAACATGTATCCAAAGACTACATCGGCAAAAGGGTCGCCAGGCCTGCTGCCGATGAGAGTGTGAACTCGATCCGTCTGGGTCATCATCTTGAAGTGTGTGTTGGTATGCAAGGCTTGCAGGGCTCGGCACATATGCCATGGTAAGCCAGCCATGCTAGTGCCAGAGGGAAGTTGGAGTAGAGCTTGAAGATCCGCCAAAGCATCAGCTGGTAGATGCAGCCGGGCTGCCACCGTGGCTAGTAAAGAGTCAGGAATGTGGCCACCAACTGAGATTGGTCTCAAGACACGGTAGAACGCTTCTCTGAGATCTAAAAAGACCAGGGCGTGAGATCTGCTCAGGTGTTTTGCTCTGCGGGCAGCAGCTCTGATGTAGTGCACGCCGAGCGACACCGGGATGGATTTTCTGCCACCTATTTGGGCCGATTGTAAGAAGGCCTCATAGATGGTTGACTGATGGTCCCGGACTGCTCGATGGACTGATTTGGCCACATGTGAGCTGATCAGCAGGGAGCGATAAGACTCACATAGGTGTTGAGGGCCTTTTTTCTTCCATGCGGCTACAAGGACCCCGCCCTTGTGCAACAAGGCCTCTTGTCCGTGTGTACAGAGCTTCAAAAGTTGGCTGTACGCCCACCTTGCCATGGACACAGGGAAGTGGTGGCATAGTTCAGGTGGAATGTGATCTTCTCCCACAGCTTTGTGGTCCTTGACTCTACGAAATGCCGCTTCAAGGTCTGTGAGTGTCGGCAGGTCAGAGGCCTGCAGGTGCAGCTCGCTCTGCATAAAGTGGTGCAGCTGCTGTATCCATAGATCTCGAAGATGAGGCATTGACAATCTCTCTCCACCTTCCATGGCTCCAAAAAGCCAGTCCACCTGTCTCGCAGAGATTCAGGGCTGTCACATGGTGTTCCGTCTGCTTGCAGAACTTGAGGCAAGGGTGTGGCTTTGCGCAGCTTAGGATTGGTCGGACCAATCACAGGCTTCAGGGCATAGAGGATCTGGGATGCGGCACTGTCTGTGGGCAACTCTCCAATCGCCTTCTGGACCGCATGCCGTTTGGCCTGTGACAGTGCTTTGCGCAACGCCCGTGTGATCTGCCAGAGTCGAATGCTTCTATGGACACATTGGCGTCGCACAGTCGCTGTGAAGTGCTGGGATGCTTGTTGTTCTTGGTCCCCAAGATGCCCTCGCCACGCCGCAAAGCAGCGATGCAGATGCTCCTGTGCCAACTGATAGCGTAGTTGACGAACCTTCCTCTGTTGGTGTAGTTTGTCTGCTCGCATTTGCCAGATGTCATCGGTGATGTGGCTCTTCTTGGGGCCTCTCTTGGCCACCGGACAGTTGTTGTGCAGAACGTCAATCACATGCTCATTGAGATGTTCAACCTGTCTCTCTATATCAGTGTGCCAAGGTAGTGGCTGGTATTGTTGAAGTTGATGGGTCAAGGCACTATGTCTGATTCGTGTGCGATCATGACCTCGTCCTCGAGCGCGTCGTGGAATTGATGCTGAATCTTCTTGCCACTCAAGTTGTAGCTTGATGATCACCAAGATGTCCAAAGTCCAAGTTGGAAAGGCCCATCGAAAATGTACAACGAGATTGCCAATGACATGGTATCAGGACATAGTCGATGCGATGCAGGGACTCGTCAACTGGGCTGATCCACGTGCCCTGTGGTCCTTCATGGGTGTCCAAGGTCGCAGGCACACACAGTGAATGGTCATGGAGAAGGGCACGGAAATGTCCTGTATTGGCCGTTGTCTTGTCATCATTGTTGAAGACATGCCTTCCGTCTTGTGGTCCTGTGGCCGCATTGGCATCCATCATAATAATGATGTTGTCCCCAGTTGCGTGTGTGCTGATCAGGGTGGAGAGATTGTGCCACCATTCTTCACGGACTGAAGAGTCAGCACCACTGTGTGGAGCATGGGCAGCAAGAAGCCAAAGATCAATGGAAGAGTTCTTCGCATGGACCAGAAGGTGTCTGGGATCTCTCGCAACAACAACAAAGTCACCTCTGGTAAATCGTTGAGGTTGGCCTCCTTGATAAAGAAAAGGCTGGGCAAGATTGATCCAAATCTCAATGCCAAGGCATCCTTTGTCGCACCCACCAGCAAGCCGAAGAACATCTTGGTGTTGAGACGCACCAGTGTCTGTGCGACATTCTTGCAAGCCAAGAATATTGATGCCATGCGCCACAAATTGCTCTCGGACATACGTCAGCTTGTTGGCATAGCCTTCTTGTCCTCTGTAGAATGTCTGCACATTGGCAGAAGCTGCACTCAGCATGAAGTTGGTCTTCTGCATTGATGCTGGTTGTGTTTCAAACTGCATGTCGGACCTCTTACTCGGCAGAGAGATGGGTGCAAACCTCCGCATGTCAGTTGGGGCAAATCCACCTGATGTTGGACTGCCATCCACAAGTGTTTCAAGGTGTGGCGAAATGTCGGCATGTGGATGGGTTGTCGAGGCAAACATAATGTGGAAGTGCCTGCAAATTTTGCGAGCCAGTCCACCAGTTTGTTGTATGGATCCCCAGCATGGCTGCGCACATGGTCAACATGTAGATCTTCTCCTGGAAGACAAGCAGCCAAAGTTTGGAAGACTGCCCGCAGATTGCGGTAGGGCTCGTTGATGTCTGCAATGCCTATGCGTCCCATTGCCTGGTCTCCAGTCAGACGGGAGTCGCTCACAAAGACGGTCGGAATGCAATTGTTTTGGGCGAGCCGCCACATGCCCGACCAGAAGAGGCCCTCAGTTTCTGATGCATCTGATCCGATCTTCGTCGTGCCAATATAGTGTGAGGCTGTGGCCTCATACAGTACAACTTGGCACTGAAGCCCGAGGAATTGGAGCTTCCATGGTCTTCCTGATTCGTCAGCATATTGTTCGGCAAAGACTGCAAAGGCCCAAGAGTCACTGATGTCACGCTCAGCCACCCAAAGTGGGGGGCGATGGCGGTGTTTTGTCTGTGATGACCCATCCGTGTAGATGACATAGCGGTCAATCTGATCTACCGGCTGGCAAGAGTCAAGCGCACTTCTGATGAAGTCTGGTAGATCGAAGACACTGTAGTCAGTCCATAGATAGTCTTGGGGTGCTGTAAGCATCTGTTCAAGCTCGGCAGTGTCAAGCTCCAGAGTACAGGCAGTAGCCTCTGGCAAATCACTAAAGACTGGAAATGGCGCTGGCTGATGAGGTCGCTGTGGTTGGGGTGCAGGCCATGGCGTTCGGATTCGCTGGCATGGATGTCGCAGCTCGTGTTGTGGCTTCACATCTTCAAAGTGTAGGCAACGAACTCGAGTCCTCCATGTCTCTTCATACAGAATCACGGCCTTAAGAAATCCTTGTTTGCAGAGAAACTTCATGTGCTCGAGTTCTGAAAGCGCCCGCTGTGAAGACTGCATAAGGACTCCATTGGAAGTAGTGGGATTTTTTTCACAGTACACATAATGGAATCTCTGGTCTTCTTCAGCGGCGGCAAAATGAGCAAAGACTGTGTCATGTTCTCCACAAAGATATGCAGTGCATTGAAGTCCCCATGCCGATATAGCTCCAGCTCAACATCTTGCGCCGCATAGATCTCGTTGATCTCGATTGCAGTGGGGATGCCAGATGACAGAATGGGCGGTGCATCATGAAGAATCTGGACCAGTATCTTGGCTTGATCATCTTTCCAGTCCGCCCGCTGTAGGTCACCAACTTCTGGGAAATACATGGGTGATTGAGGCCACTGATCTTGAGCCACCGAATCAGTTGTTAGGCGCTCACAATCCCCTGGTTTATCATCAGATCGTTGGAGAAGGGCTGACAATTGGAGCAGGACTGGTCCTTCTGCCGCATTGTGTTGTACCGGAGCTGGCTGAGGGCTCAGGTGTATGATGATGCCATATCCATTGTGCCCAGGTATTGGTCGTCCAAGCTGCAAGATCTCCGTGTTGTACCACGCCTGACATCGAAGTTGAGGATGTGCTCCCGTGCATTGGCTAAGTCTTCCAATCACAAGGAGGAGATTGTCCAGCAGGATGTGTTCGTGTGTGGTGATGGCCCATTGTGTGGTTGTGCTAGGACCGTTTGCATACGAGTCCTGCACGGTGACTACAGAGGTCACCCAGTCAGGTCTTGGATGTTGTATGATCACGATGTGGCTGCTGGCTTCATTGTGGCGCGAAGGTGGCGTGGGCGTGACCCTGCTGATTTCATAGGGCGTGCCTGGCTGGATGAAATCTCGCCATGTTCTCAAAATGGTCTGTTCCCATTGAGTGAAATCTGCATAAAGCCTGGCTGTTCTGTATCTGTCGTGATGTGGCCAGTGCCAGCGATGATCCACGAACCAAACCGCCACAACAATAGATGCCTCCTCCTCTTCCCAGGCAAAGGCGCTGAACTGCCACGCCAATTGTAGATCTTGGATGTATTCAGGTTGTCCAAAGATAGACAGTTGATCCGGGAAGAAGGCTGCAGCATTGGGATTGAAATCGAAGTGCCCACATTCATTGGCCTCTGCAGGCATATCCACTGCATGTGTGTGTGGTCCCTGTCCCCTGGCAGATGTCTGCATGAAGGTGGCCTCATCTGAGGTACGTTCACGCACATGAAGTTCCAGGTGTTGCCCATGTTCACATTGCCATATTGCATGTCGTGAGATGGAATCACCACCATGGAATCACCACCATGGAATCCTTCACAGAGGTTGCGCATTTGATCGCAAAGATTTTCATGATCTTGGAACCATAGAAATCTATCAAAGTCTAGTTGCCTTGGGACCAGTTGGGCGAAGCGGTCGTGAAGTCCTCTATGGTAACTACTAAGTAGTACCGCTTTTTCACCAGGATGTCCATGTTGGAGTACAATCAGGTGTCCGCCATGTCGTAGATGTGGGGCTGGACGTGGGTCTGGATGTACTTGAAAAACTTCCAGAGGCCAGTGTGGATGGACTCGGTCACGCCAGATTTGCTGAAGCCTGTTGTCCCATTGTGCAACATCAGCAGGAAGTGCTATGGTCCTGGAGGTAGAGCATCGAGGGAAGTTGAGGGCACTGATGAACCATGTATCGAAGACCATGATCGGTTCATTTTGTAGACCAAGTTGGTGAAGTTCTGGTCGATTCCATATGTCTCGTCTCACCCTATGCTCTGGGTCAATCTCTTCTGGTTGTCTCTGTCTTTGGCCACGAATATGGCGGTGCCGCTCACCCGGGTGGCATGCGTCAAGACTTGAGACATGTTGTTGTTGTTGATCCGAAACCTTGTGTGTTTGCGGAATTGAAACTTGAAGGAGAGCCTGTGGTTCTTCTTCACTTTCACTGTGTAGTGTATCTCTACAATCAAGATCTCCAATGAAGACTTCCAAATAATCGCCATCTGCGATATGTAGTGGGGCACTTCTCCACAGGTCAATGCGGATGTTGTTGTGCCACAGGTGACTGCGGTCAGCATGTTGCCGATATGTCGAGGTGAGACCCAAAAGCCTGAAAAGTGTGTCAATGGTGGTGATCTTCGGTGCCCAATGTGCAGTTCTTCGGAAAATACCTGGTAGGATTGGATTTTCTTCATGAATTTCCAAGTCCAGGAGGATGAGCTGCATGTTGGGTGCTGGACGTGGCTCATGGTTTTGTTGTAGAAGCAGAGCTTGTAGTTCAACCTGTTCTAGATCATCAGGACGAAATCCAACATGATGTAGATGTAGTATTGCCTCTGAATGAATGCCAAAAGCTGTGGCAACTCTCGCTTGAAGTTCTTCACCTTCTCTCCAAGGGAGTAAGACCGACTGTGATTGGCCATTCAGTGCATAGATGACAGCTCTCTTCCAGTCAACTGGAGAGTCATCTGAGCAAGATGAGACTCCAGACATTGACGATGTGCTTGATGGCGAAGACATTGATCTTGTGGCTGGTGCGCTAGGTCGTCGTGCCATGAGACTTGTAGCATCTGGTTCTGGCGGATGTATGTCTCTGGGATTGATTTCTCGTAATCTCGGCACCACGAAGCGTTGCCAGCGCTCCTCATCAATGAGCATTGGGACTTCGATGACTAGTCCAAGGCCATCATGTAGGCGTATTTCTTGATCTGGTGGAAATACATGTGGTCCAGCTCGAATTGTGCAGGCACCTTGACCTCGTCTTTCGATCTCCAGGCAGTCATTGAGGACAGCCGCTTGACGCAAGATTTGTCGGTGTGACAATCGATCAGTGAAAGAGTGTGCTACCTGATCAATGCGGTGTCCTGCAATATCGTCCACAATGGCAGTGGTCAATCCGGCAACCTGATGTCGTAGAGGATGTTGGACAACAAGTAGACTAGCCACTGTTCCTCTAGTGACGGGTGTTGGTGGGTTCGGCTGAATCAGGAAAACTTCAAATTCAGCATGCCTGTCGAAAAAGTCAATCCAGACCTCTTTGATCGTCATGGCCCACTGTTCATAGTTGCGGTCAAGACGAACCGGTCTGTTCACCTCTTGACGACGACATGTCTCGTGGCTGATGTAGAAAGAGTCCAGGTACATGATGGGACCTTCTTCCAAAAGCTCAGTTGCACCTGCATTTTGAAGCAGCGCCCATAGTTCTTGGGTCCAGACAGGGAATCTGTGCAAGGGCTGGCTCGGCGTATGCGCGTCAGCTTGTCCTTGTTCTGGATGTGGCGCTGTTGGATGTTCAGGCGGATCTGGTAGATTAGGAACTTCTCCATGATCAGGCCCGTGTTGTTTCAGAATCCCAAGTTCCCGTAGATCTGAAACTGGAACTGGATGGCTTTTGTCCTTGAGAAAGTGCTCGAAGAATAGGCCATCAAGGTGAGGTGCCAAAATTGGTGACTGAACAGAATGCTCAAGCCATAGTGCTCGGATCTGGGCATCCCAAAGATTGATATAGTCTTCCTCCATGACAACAGAGTGAAGTGAGGGCAGAACGCCTTCAACAAACCCGCATTGATTGGCATTCAAATCAAAATCAATCTTGGTGTTGTGATCGACAAGCAAATTGCATATTTCATATTGTACTCGACCTCGGCTCGTGACAGCTTCCACTGTTGGCCAAAAGGTCAAACGACGAAAACGTGCTCGTCGTCTTTTTCGCCCTTCGCCTCTCCAGCTGGCTGTTGTAGAACAGCACGCCAAGCTGGCCTCCTCAGACGCAAGGAGGGTCAGGGCTGGTCGGAATCCCGCGGCTTCTTGTCGGCAGGTTCGACCAATTGGATGTCGTCCCCATCCCCAGCACGTGCTGATAGGGACCTTTTGCTCATCTTCTCTTCGATGGTGTCCTTGACCTTCTGGACGACTCCCTTCAGGTCTGTCTTCAATTGAGCCAGTTGTGGCTCGGCGATGGGCTCCTCCACATCCTCGATCGTCATCGTGGCATCCAAGGCTGTCTGACCTTCTTGTAACTCTCCTGACGGCACCGTCCCTTCCATGGCCATAGTCCTCACATGTACATCGTGGAGTTGCGTCCTGATGTACTGCAGATAGAGGGCGGCCTCTCGTCTCTTCTCGGAAAATTTCTGCTCGCCTTCCTCGTAAGAGTCTATGTGAGCAGTCCACATCTTGGTGGCCTTGTCCAGATAATCGGACCATTGGGAGCGGAAAGAGTCCCATTGCTCCTCCACATCCGAGAGCTTTTTGCGTGCCTGAGTCAGCAGGTAGATCAGCTGCTTGTAACTTTTCGCATCGTCTTTGCGAGTGTTGGCCTCGATGACCGCCAGCGCTTTCCTGACTTCCTCCGATTGTTCTCCAGCTTGTCCACGAATCTGAGAATGGAGATGGCGAAGTGCTAATAGCTCTGCGTCCTCCTTGTCAAACGGCACTTCCGGAGGTGAAATCCAGGTAGTGGAGGGCGGCAAGTGCCCAAAGGCCGCAGCCCCTCCTTTTTCCTGCTGCTTGCCCTTCTCGTGACCCTTGCCTCCGGCAGGTTCTGGGGGCTCTGTTCTCCATTGCGTTCGTCTGGAATTGGAACGTCTGTTGGCGTTCCGTTGACGTGGCGATTGTGTTCTCCTCCTTGGTGACTTGCTGGGTTGGCGCCATGAGCTTTCTGAAGCGCTCCATGGAGTGCCTGACCAGTCTTCTGCATAACCCTGATATTGTTGTGCAGTTGGAGCTCCTTGTGCCGGGCGTCCTCGTCTTTGCGGTCGCTTGTGCACGTAGGTAGGGTCGTGGCACATCGTCCACGTTCCCCAGCATCCACCACATGTGTCTGCTGTTGGACTCACCATCCTCATGCAGAATCTGCAGCGCCATGGGTCTTCGAAGGATGCCATTGCTGCTCTGATCTTGCTGAGAAAATGAAGATCTCTGCTGTGATGGGCTCGTAGTCTCCAATAAAGGGATGCGAGTCGAGTTTGATCCAAAGTGACTTTGCCCGTGCGATGTAGGAACCAACGACGTCGAGCAATGGCTCGTTGGCGTCTTGCACTCCTTCTCTGCGTAGGCGTAATGGTGGACAAAGTTCAGAATGACCGTATAGAGCAACACCAGGAAGAACATATAGATCCGGAAATACAAAGGTGGGAGCAGGTTACAAGGACAAAGTCAAACTTGTAGGATGCAGGCCACCAATGTAACAGTGGGCCAATTTAACGGCAGCCACTGACCCAGGTTTAGCGAGCTGGGACTCGAAAGTTGCAGTCAGGTCCAAGTTGTCCCCAATGGCCAAGAAGAAGATGGCGAGGAAGACGGACTTTGTGAGCCAAGGTGACACAGGCCTGCACAGTGCCTGTGGAGCACAAGATGTCGCAAAAGGCGCTGCTGGAGAAGCGCCCGCGGCTATGGCTCTTAGCCGCTCAGGTTTGAACGGTTTCAGACCCCTGCTGAAAGCCGAAACCTTGAGCCATAATATATATATATAATTATATAATCAGGTAACCATTACAGCTAACCCCAGGTAAGCCCAGGTAACCCAGCCCGCCAAGGAGGCTTTTGATGTTGTGTACATCACCTCAGAGTTTCAGAGCTTCTGCGGCCGATGGCAGTTGCGACTTCGAGAACTAGGCCGGCTTGAAACACTTTAGATGTAACATATCAATGCACAGTATGTAATACATAGAGTAATAATAATGATAATCATAGTAATAATTTTAATATATATATATACACATGTGTTATATATTGTCTATACTGTTATATTGTTATCGTTATCATATGAAATCATGACTGAATCATGGATCCACGCTGCTGGGTCAACGGAGTGGTCAACGGTTCCACCGGTGGATCCGGTGGATCGGTGAAATTCCCAGCAGAGGTTGGCACATGGGGGAACTCATCATGTTACCCTCTGGTAAACATACAAAAACCATACAAAAAACTATGGAAAGATCCACCATTTTTAATGGGAAAATCCATTATTTAACTATGGTCATTTTCAATAGCTACGTTAAATTACCAGAGGGTATATCATGTCAACTTCCAAATGGAAGATACCTTTGGGTAGGTTCCACATGGTTCCACCTCAACCGGTGGAGGTGGCCTACAGTACTGATTGGACAATTTTTTCCAGGCACGTTCGAAGACTGTGATGTGGACTTTGGTCCAACCGCAGACGTGCCTCGGCAGCGTGACGGTTCCACAAGTCCTTTCTTCGGCAACAATTCACAAGCTGTACCCACTCTAGGATATTGAAACGTGTCAAAGACGATAGTTCTCAAAGAAATATATATATATATGTCTGTATATATATATATATGTCTGTATATATATATATAAATGTATAGAAGAATGGTGTATTGAATTAGTTCTGCAATTACACTTATCATGTAATATATGTGCATGTGCGCATGTATTCATATGGATCTCTGTGAAGATGATCCTCATGGAATCATTTCACGGGGCAAACTGCATCATTGTTGCACAAGGGGGATTTGGCAGTGGGGTGCCCATGTTGTTTGTTATATATCGTTTTGGCTTGTCTCAAAATGAGGGGGTCCCCAACATCTAAAGAAAATGTGCCGAAAAATGATGAATGGGATTTTGGAGGTTCAAAACTTGATGGAGACAATCCGCGTATGTTTTTTTCCGATGCCGCTGCTGTTGCACTTGAGGACTACTTGGCTTGGCTTTCCGCTCAGGGACCTCTGAGTGTATGGTATACCCTCAAGGAGCATCGGAGTCAGCATGATGAAGGGACGTTCAATTGGCTAAATTGGAGGTATGTAATTAACGCTATCATTTGGCTGGTTCTTTCACATATGGCATTTTTTCTCCATCCCTACCTGGGATGACGAGCCAATGTTTGCGCGCGTATTTTCCTGAGTGAATATAGTTTGAGAGTTGAACATGGGCCATTTCAGGCATCTAACATCATCTAAACACTATCATGGATTGACTCATCTACAAGCCGGTTGTATCATATCCACATTTGACCACCGGAGGACAAAGATCGGGTGGTATGGAGCCCCTACACCCACAGATGGCTCCACCCTCCCAGTGATGAGAGAGGCTGTTCAGCCCCTTCCGCTGCAAGGGCTGACTGGTGGGCTGGTGGTTTGGAAATTGCTGAGAGCCACAAGCTTGAAGATCAATCAGAAGATCAATGGATTGGTTTAAGGGAAAATCTACAGGAAAGACCCATATTTAATAGGAAAATCTATGGTTTCCTGTAAATTTTCCCTTAAACCAATCCAATCAGAAGAGTGATAAGCAAAGGGTATCCTATTGATCCATACTGATCCCTTTCGCCTTTCCACCAGATATGTCGTGGTATAGATGCATTATACTGTATAACTTGGATACACATACACCAAAATAATTCCAAAATACTCATAACTACTGTATACAGTATGCATATATCAATATTTGCATACTTATATTACATATGCATATACTTATATTACATATGCATATACATATATAATGACCCATGCCTTAAGAAATTATTCCAGGGTATCAACTAGGTTATGGAATAATTTCTTTTTGAATAATTTTCAAGGAATAATTTTTGAGGGGGGTAGGTATACGATTATGCATGTTGGAATTTGAAAATCATGATCCAGCCCGTCAAGATACCCCGGAATAATTAGGTTTTGGAATAATTTTTGGTAACTTAAAACATCTTAAAACATCTTGAAGCAGCCTATACTTCCTACATTTGGCCTGGCCTTTCCAAAAGCCATTCCTAGCTTGGCGGTGTTTGCCTGAAAACTTTTTGCTGGAAATGCCAATTGCAGTTATTTAAGGCATCATGCAGTTTGGGCAATTGCTGCCAACCTTTTTTTGCAGCGTACTTGCACGCACAACTATAGTGTCGACCGGACCACCTTTCTCTCACGGTACTTTCTCTCGAGAGCTCTTTGGGTGGAAATGAATGGGGAATGTTGGGAAAATACCTAGGAAAAGGCCAGGTTGAGTGCCATTGTGTGGGCTTTCCCCAGGGGGGAAATTATTCTAGGGGTATTGGAGATGCCTGGTACCCCTCAAAAACGAAAGCGGACAGCTAATCACCCAATTAGCCCAGAAATTGGGAAGAATTGTCAAAAAAACAAATGAAACCCCACACATTTCCCACCCATTCCCACTATGGCCAACGGGAGTTTTTTGGAAGGAAATGAAGGGAATATGGAAGAAATAGGGGGGCGGACGCAAAGTTGGGAAAACCTCTAGAAGAGAGCCAAGTTGTTTTTTTTTTCCGGGCTTTCCCCAGGGGAGAAATTATTCTGGAGGTATTGGAGATGCCTGGCACCCCTGAAAAACAAACGGGGGCAGCTGCTACAATCACAAAACAAATCCAGAAATTGGCAAAAAAAAATTAACCAGTGACAACCAAATATTTTGCTTTTCCCACTCATTCCCACTAAGGCCAGAACCACCAAACTAGCCCAGAAACTGGAAAACACCCAAAACCAACTAAAACCATGTTCAGCCAGTGGGTTGCTGAGAGGAAATTTGTTTAAAGATACTATTCTGACTCTTCTTGATCCTATCTGAGTATGTTGAAAATTGTTTAAATTTGTGCCCCAGCTCTGCAAGAAGGGAAACCGTTTTCGGCCGTTTGCGCGCAGCTGCTTACGATCACTTGCGTTTGGCTAGAAATAGACTATACCGGTATCATTTTGATGGAAATTATTCCATTTTTCCATATGAACTCATGAGTTCTTAGAATAATTTATTTTTTTTGAACTCAACGGGTGCCGGAATAATATTATAATTATTCTGAGGTATGTTGACGGGGGTATCCCCTTAAGGCATCCCTCATCATATATATATATATGTATGTATGTAATGTAATGTAATGTAATGTAATGTAATGTAATGTAATGTAATGTATGTATGTATGTTATGTATTAATGTATGTATGTATGTATGTAATGTAATGTAATGTAATGCAATGCAATGCAATGCAATGCAATGTAATGTAATGTAATGTAATGTATGTATGTATGTAATTAATGTATGTATATATATATATGTATGTATATGTATTTATTTATATGATATGAGCGAGATTAAGCCAAGAAGTAGAATTTCGTATGCCGATGGGATCCCTCTAGTCCAAGGCGAAAATCAACGACGCGGAGTCGACGATCTCCCCCTGTGGGATGATCATTGAAGACGCCACTTGGGTGTCACCGAGGCGAATGATCCAAAGGCATCCAAAGGGAAACAGCTGCAATGTTTGATTTGGAGGTAGGTTATTTAAAGTTATTTAAAGTTATTTAAAGTTATTTAGAGTTATTTAGATGTTGGAATTTGGAAGGATGTGGACTTGGATGAGCACCAGCCTGGTGGTTTCAATCCGATCTTTTTTCATATATTTTTTTCCCTTCCGAGGGGACTTGTCGGAGCCAGCAACCCCAGAGTTGAAAACAAAGGAACGTGGCTTTCAGCATGGCAGTAACTCACCAGCAGTCCCCAGATGCAGAAAAGTCAAATCAAAAATAATCAAAAACTAAAAAAGGTCTTAATCTCGCATACATACTTAATGTTTGTAACCAGTTGGCTGGTTTGTAACCCCCAGATGTTTTTTTGGGGGTTTTGGGGGGTTACAACCCAGCCAACTGCGCAACGGATCGAGCTAAGGCCGCCCGTTGCGGGATGATGCCCAGCTGTTCCTTCCGAGCAATCTTCAGATCTGGAGCCATGGTTTTTGGGGGACAGTTGTGCCCACCTTCAAGGTTCAACTTTCCATGGGAATGTTGGATGATGAAGTTCATTGGTCAACTAAGGTTTATGGTGATGAATGGTGATTAATATATATATATATATTAATATATATACAAATATCAAGTAATAATCCTTAATATCTATAGTTGGAGTGGTTCCAGCCGCGGGAAAATGATCCACGGAACCCGAGAGAGCTGCTCGATGGAACCATTTTGTGGAACCATTTTGTGGAACCATTCTGTGGAACCATTTTTTTCTATGAAGTGAACTGCCCAAGAAAAAGAAACGAATGCAATTGACAATTGCCTGAGGATTTTAAGCGTCGAAAAATAGGTCGAATCACAATTTTTTCTATGATTTCAATTTGCAGAGACTTGGGGTTAAGCGCAAGGAGGTTGTCGACACGGGGAAGGCTGTAGCAAGTGGGTGCATGTTCAATTCTGGCCAATGACCAATTCTTTGGATCCATTTGGCAGCCATAGGATGCAACTTGACCAGACCCAGTTCTTCTTTCATTGGATTGCTTTAAGGGAAAACCTGACAGGAAACCATCGATTATCATGATTTTCCCCATGATTTCTATGGGCGCTTTCCTGTATTGTTTTTTCCCTTCAACCAATCCATTGATTGTTCCATTGGGATGATTTGAGGACGATGTCTTCCAAAACGCCTCGGCGATCCGTTGCCGGAGTTGACGGACAGCCGGGCCAGTCGCTGGGCCCAGTGGCCAGCCCCTCCTTTGTTGTCATCAAACATAGCTGGCCGGGACTATAGATTAAGCACCTTTTCGGGGAAAACATAATCTATCAATAAAGGTTTTAATGGAAAAATCATGAAACCTCTACAAATGGAGGTTTGAACGGGACATGATTGAACTCAATGTATCTATATAAATGTGTTATTTTTCGGCATGCCATGTGACTGATTGCAAGTTGGTACCATGAAACCAAGCGGGGATGTACTAATAGGACTACAGTGGGATATACCCTCCAAGTAATTTATAGAGGTGCAAATGAGAGGAAGTCATTCGGAGCGGGACAGCTGGAAGGCCGACATGGAGATGTCCCAGGACCTGTCCTATAGCTTGGTTGGTTTTGGTAAGTCCTGGTCCTGGCGTGGTTGAATCCCAGTGAATTTCCAGCAACCAAACGCGAAGAATCGAACAAGCTGTGTTTTTTCCACATGGAATTTGGCAGTAGCCCGATAGCCGCTACGATCATTTGGCAATTTTCTTGTGGCTTGGATCAGCCCAGGCAGGATCAAACCGCCCCTCCGGCAATTTAAGAGTTTGCTAGCTTTTGGAAGCCATGGCCCAATTTCTGTGATGATTTACCAGTCATGGTGATTTTCCAAAGCTATTTTGAATGACCGGAGGGTAGGGGAGCTGGAAGATTGTGGCCTTTTAATTACTCTAGTTGTGCTGCGGCTCGGACAGATTCGCACAGACCTTCAGAGCAGTGTATCCAATCAACTTGGAAAAAAAAAATCAAAGGCAATCAAGTTCCCCTCATATCCCAGATCAGCAACAGCCCCCAGCTGCTTGTTGTCTGCCGATGTTTAAATACAAAAGTGGGCGACCTCCAGAATGACCAGAAGCCGTATAGATAAATGTGCTATGATTAGTTAAGTTATGTCAAGTTCATAATTGTGTATAATTAGCTATGATTATAGGTTTGCGAATGCTTGCTATTTATATATATATATAGGTAAATTTATTATGATTTGGAGAGTTTCTACCTTGAGAATGGTGCCCAGTCATTGCCCTGTTCTTGCCTAAGGCATCAGCGTGAGAAGGCTGCAAGAGCCTATGAACCACAGCAATGGCAGCACCACTGAAACCACCAGCACGACCATGATGACCACAGGTATGTACAGGCCTGGCATGAACCACAGCAACGGCAGCACCACTGAAACCACCAGCATGACCATGATGACCACAGGCATGTACAGGCCTGGCATGAACCACAGCAACGGCAGCACCACTGAAACCACCAGCATGACCATGATGACCACAGGCATGTACAGGCCTGGCATGAACCACAGCAACGGCAGCACCACTGAAACCACCAGCATGACCATGATGACCACAGGCATGTACAGGCCTGGCATGAACCACAGCAACGGCAGCACCACTGAAACCACCAGCATGACCATGATGACCACAGGCATGTACAGGCCTGGCATGAACCACAGCAACGGCAGCACCACTGAAACCACCAGCATGACCATGATGACCACAGGCATGTACAGGCCTGGCATGAACCACAGCAACGGCAGCACCACTGAAACCACCAGCATGACCATGATGACCACAGGTATGTACAGGCCTGGCATGAACCACAGCAACGGCAGCACCACTGAAACCACCAGCATGACCATGATGACCACAGGCATGTACAGGCCTGGCATGAACCACAGCAACGGCAGCACCACTGAAACCACCAGCATGACCATGATGACCACAGGTATGTACAGGCCTGGCATGAACCACAGCAACGGCAGCACCACTGAAACCACCAGCATGACCATGATGACCACAGGCATGTACAGGCCTGGCATGACCACAGCAACGGCAGCACCACTGAAACCACCAGCATGACCATGATGACCACAGGCATGGCACATGAAACAGCAACCAGCCACTGAAACCACCCATGACGTGGATGACAGCACCATGATGATGGCAGATGTGGCACGTTTGGAGGGTTGCATGGGCTTGTCAGTTTCAGATGCGAGGATGTTTGCAGGTTCTTCAGATGCATTCCGAGTGTTGGAAGAGGCATTGGCTAGAGCGGCCGGTGGTGAAGTGATGGTGGAGCACCACAGCACCAACTGAACCAGCACCAGCATGTGATCCACTTTTCTGGTCATGCTGGGGCTGACGCTGCCATCCAGGCAGCTGAAAGGAGCAAAAGATGCATGTACAGGCCTGGCATGAACCACAGCAACGGCAGCACCACTGAAACCACCAGCATGACCATGATGACCACAGGCATGTACAGGCCTGGCATGAACCACAGCAACGGCAGCACCACTGAAACCACCAGCATGACCATGATGACCACAGGTATGTACAGGCCTGGCATGAACCACAGCAACGGCAGCACCACTGAAACCACCAGCATGACCATGATGACCACAGGCATGTACAGGCCTGGCATGAACCACAGCAACGGCAGCACCACTGAAACCACCAGCATGACGTGGATGACCAGCACCATGATGATGGCGGATGTGGCACGTTTGGAGGGTTGCATGGGCTTGTCAGTTTCAGATGCCAGGATGTTTGAAGCTTCCTCGGATGCATTCCGAGTGTTGGAAGAGGCATTGGCTAGAGCGGCCGGTGGTGAAGTGATGGTGGAGCATGTTTCTGTATCCATCATGCCTGGGGAAACTTGTGCAACTGGCCCGATGTCTTCTACTACGTGGTTTGGCGGCAGGCGTTTGCAAGGAGCAGGAGAAGATGTGAAGGTGGAATATGTGATCCACTTTCCTGGCCATGCAGGGGCTGAAGTTGCCATCCAGGCAGCTGAAAGGAGCAAAAGAGCCTTGGAAGAAATCTCCCTGAACCAGATGAACCAGATTGTCATGGAGGAGATGTCTAGGTACCATTCTCTTGCGATGCTTTCAGTTCACGTGACCACTCCCCCAACTGTGCATTTGATCATCACCTACGGGCCCAACATGAACCACAGCAACGGCAGCACCACTGAAACCACCAGCATGACCATGATGACCACAGGCATGTACAGGCCTGGCATGAACCACAGCAACGGCAGCACCACTGAAACCACCAGCATGACCATGATGACCACAGGCATGTACAGGCCTGGCATGAACCACAGCAACGGCAGCACCACTGAAACCACCAGCATGACGTGGATGACCAGCACCATGATGATGGCAGATGTGGCACGTTTGGAGGGTTGCATGGGTTTGTCAGTTTCAGATGCCAGGATGTTTGCAGGTTCTTCAGATGCATTCCGAGTGTTGGAAGAGGCATTGGCTAGAGCGGCCGGTAGTGGAGTGATGGTGGAGCATGTTTCTGTCTCCATCGTGCCTGGGGAAACTTGTGCAACTGGTCCGATGTCTTCTACCACGTGGTTTGGCGGCAGGCGTTTGCAAGGAGCAGGAGAAGATGTGAAGGTGGAATATGTGATCCACTTTCCTGGCCATGCAGGGGCTGAAGTTGCCATCCAGGCAGCTGAAAGGAGCAAAAGAGCCTTGGAAGAAATCTCCCTGAACCAGATGAACCAGATTGTCATGGAGGAGATGTCTAGGTACCATTCTCTTGCGATGCTTTCAGTTCACGTGACCACTCCCCCAACTGTGCATTTGATCATCACCTACGGGCCCAACATGAACCACAGCAACGGCAGCACCACTGAAACCACCAGCATGACCATGATGACCACAGGCATGTACAGGCCTGGCATGAACCACAGCAACGGCAGCACCACTGAAACCACCAGCATGACCATGATGACCACAGGCATGTACAGGCCTGGCATGAACCACAGCAACGGCAGCACCACTGAAACCACCAGCATGACGTGGATGACCAGCACCATGATGATGGCAGATGTGGCACGTTTGGAGGGTTGCATGGGCTTGTCAGTTTCAGATGCGAGGATGTTTGCAGGTTCTTCAGATGCATTCCGAGTGTTGGAAGAGGCATTGGCTAGAGCGGCCGGTGGTGAAGTGATGGTGGAGCATGTTTCTGTCTCCATCATGCCTGGGGAGACTTGTGCAACTGGCCCGATGTCTTCTACCACGTGGTCTGGCAGCAGACGTCTGCAAGGAGCCGAAGAAGATGTGAAGGTGGAATATGTGATCCACTTTTCTGGTCATGCTGGGGCTGACGCTGCCATCCAGGCAGCTGAAAGGAGCAAAAGAGCCTTGGAAGAAATCTCCCTGAACCAGATGAACCAGATTGTCATGGAGGAGATGTCTAGGTACCATTCTCTTGCAATGCTTTCAGTTCACGTCACCACTCCCCCAACTGTGCATTTGATCATCACCTACGGGCCCAACATGAACCACAGCAACGGCAGCACCACTGAAACCACCAGCATGACCATGATGACCACAGGCATGTACAGGCCTGGCATGAACCACAGCAACGGCAGCACCACTGAAACCACCAGCATGACGTGATGACCCATGCATGTACAGGCCTGGCATGAACCAAGCAACGGCAGCACCACTGAAACCACCAGCATGACGTGGATGACCAGCACCATGATGATGGCAGATGTGGCACGTTTGGAGGGTTGCATGGGTTTGTCAGTTTCAGATGCGAGCATATTTGCAGGTTCTTCAGATGCATTCCGAGTGTTGGAAGAGGCATTGGCTAGAGCGGCCGGTAGTGGAGTGATGGTGGAGCATGTTTCTGTCTCCATCGTGCCTGGGGAAACTTGTGCAACTGGTCCGATGTCTTCTACCACGTGGTTTGGCGGCAGGCGTTTGCAAGGAGCAGGAGAAGATGTGAAGGTGGAATATGTGATCCACTTTCCTGGCCATGCAGGGGCTGAAGTTGCCATCCAGGCAGCTGAAAGGAGCAAAAGAGCCTTGGAAGAAATCTCCCTGAACCAGATGAACCAGATTGTCATGGAGGAGATGTCTAGGTACCATTCTCTTGCATTCTTTCAAAGTTCACGTCACCACCCCCAACTGGTGCATTTGATCATCACCTACGGGGCCCAACATGACCACAGTAACCACATCAACGGCAGCACAATGAAACCAGCCCTGGCAATGAACCACAGCAAGGCAGCACCACTGACCCACCAGCATGAACGTGGATGACCCAGCACCTGATATGGCAGATGTGGCACGTTTGAGGGTTGCATGGGCTTGTCAGTTTCAGATGCGAGGATGTTTGCAGGTTCTTCAGATGCATTCCGAGTGTTGGAAGAGGCATTGGCTAGAGCGGCCGGTGGTGAAGTGATGGTGGAGCATGTTTCTGTCTCCATCATGCCTGGGGAGACTTGTGCAACTGGCCCGATGTCTTCTACCACGTGGTCTGGCAGCAGACGTCTGCAAGGAGCCGAAGAAGATGTGAAGGTGGAATATGTGATCCACTTTTCTGGTCATGCTGGGGCTGACGCTGCCATCCAGGCAGCTGAAAGGAGCAAAAGAGCCTTGGAAGAAATCTCCCTGAACCAGATGAACCAGATTGTCATGGAGGAGATGTCTAGGTACCATTCTCTTGCAATGCTTTCAGTTCACGTCACCACTCCCCCAACTGTGCATTTGATCATCACCTACGGGCCCAACATGAACCACAGCAACGGCAGCACCACTGAAACCACCAGCATGACCATGATGACCACAGGCATGTACAGGCCTGGCATGAACCACAGCAACGGCAGCACCACTGAAACCACCAGCATGACGTGGATCACCAGCACCATGATGATGGCAGATGTGGCACGTTTGGAGGGTTGCATGGGTTTGTCAGTTTCAGATGCGAGCATATTTGCAGGTTCTTCAGATGCATTCCGAGTGTTGGAGGAGGCATTGGCTAGAGCGGCCGGTGGTGAAGTGATGGCGGAGCATGTTTCTGTCTCCATCATGCCTGGGGAGACTTGTGCAACTGGCCCGATGTTGTCTACCACGTGGTCTGGTGGCAGACGTTTGCAAGGAGCCGAAGAAGATGTGAAGGTGGAATATGTGATCCACTTTCCTGGTCATGCTGGGGCTGACGCTGCCATCCAGGCAGCTGAAAGGAGCAAAAGAGCCTTGGAAGAAATCTCCCTGAACCAGATGAACCAGATTGTCATGGAGGAGATGTCTAGGTACCATTCTCTTGCAATGCTTTCAGTTCACGTCACCACTCCCCCAACTGTGCATTTGATCATCACCTACGGGCCCAACATGAACCACAGCAACGGCAGCACCACGGAAACCACCAGCATGACATGGATGACCACTGGCATGTACAGGCCTGGCATGAACCACAGCAACGGCAGCACCACTGAAACCACCAGCATGACATGGATGAGCAGCACCATGATGATGGCGGATGTGGCACGTTTGGAGGGTTGCATGGGCTTGTCAGTTTCAGATGCGAGGATGTTTGCAGGTTCTTCAGATGCATTCCGACTGTTAGAGGAAGCATTGGCTAGAGCAGCCGGTGGTGAAGTGATGGTGGAGCATGTTTCTGTCTCCATCATGCCTGGGGAAACTTGTGCAACTGGCCCGATGTCGTCTACCACGTGGTCTGGCGGCAGGCGATTGCAAGGAGCAGAAGAAGATGTGAAGGTGGAATATGTGATCCACTTTCCTGGTCATGCTGGGGCTGAAGTTGCCATCCAGGCAGCTGAAAGGAGCAAAAGAGCCTTGGAAGAAATCTCCCTGAACCAGATGAACCAGATTGTCATGGAGGAGATGTCTAGGTACCATTCTCTTGCGATGCTTTTAGTTCACGTCACCACTCCCCCAACTGTGCATTTGATCATCACTTACGGGCCCAACATGAACCACAGCAACGGCAGCACCACTGAAACCACCAGCATGACGTGGATGACCAGCACCATGATGATGGCGGATGTGGCACGTTTGGAGGGTTGCATGGGTTTGTCCGTTTCAGATGCCGGAATGTTTGCAGGTTCTTCAGATGCATTCCGAGTGTTAGAGGAAGCATTGGCTAGAGCAGCCGGTGGTGAAGTGATGGTGGAGCATGTTTCTGTCTCCATCATGCCTGGGGAGACTTGTGCAACTGGCCCGATGTCTTCTACCACGTGGTCTGGCGGCAGACGTCTGCAAGGAGCCGAAGAAGATGTGAAGGTGGAATATGTGATCCACTTTTCTGGTCATGCTGGGGCTGACGCTGCCATCCAGGCAGCTGAAAGGAGCAAAAGAGCCTTGGAAGAAATCTCCCTGAACCAGATGAACCAGATTGTCATGGAGGAGATGTCTAGGTATCATTCTCTTGCGATGCTTTTAGTTCACGTCACCACTCCCCCAACTGTGCATTTGATCATCACTTACGGGCCCAACATGAACCACAGCAACGGTAGCACCACTGAAACCACCAGCATGACGTGGATGACCAGCACCATGATGATGGCGGATGTGGCACGTTTGGAGGGTTGCATGGGTTTGTCAGTTTCAGATGCCGGAATGTTTGCAGGTTCTTCAGATGCATTCCGAGTGTTAGAGGAAGCATTGGCTAGAGCAGCCGGTGATGAAGTGATGGTGGAGCATGTTTCTGTCTCCATCATGCCTGGGGAAACTTGTGCAACTGGCCCGATGTCGTCTACCACGTGGTCTGGCGGCAGGCGTCTGCAAGGAGCCGAAGAAGATGTGAAGGTGAAATACGTGATCCACTTTCCTGGTCATGCTGGGGCTGAAGTTGCCATCCAGGCAGCTGAAAGGAGCAAAAGAGCCTTGGAAGAAATCTCCCTGAACCAGATGAACCAGATTGTCATGGAGGAGATGTCTAGGTATCATTCTCTTGCGATGCTTTTAGTTCACGTCACCACTCCCCCAACTGTGCATTTGATCATCACTTACGGGCCCAACATGAACCACAGCAACGGTAGCACCACTGAAACCACCAGCATGACGTGGATGACCAGCACCATGATGATGGCGGATGTGGCACGTTTGGAGGGTTGCATGGGTTTGTCAGTTTCAGATGCCGGAATGTTTGCAGGTTCTTCAGATGCATTCCGAGTGTTAGAGGAAGCATTGGCTAGAGCAGCCGGTGGTGAAGTGATGGTGGAGCATGTTTCTGTCTCCATCATGCCTGGGGAAACTTGTGCAACTGGCCCGATGTCGTCTACCACGTGGTCTGGCGGCAGGCGATTGCAAGGAGCAGAAGAAGATGTGAAGGTGGAATATGTGATCCACTTTCCTGGTCATGCTGGGGCTGACGCTGCCATCCAGGCAGCTGAAAGGAGCAAAAGAGCCTTGGAAGAAATCTCCCTGAACCAGATGAACCAGATTGTCATGGAGGAGATGTCTAGGTACCATTCTCTTGCAATGCCTTCAGTTCACGTCACCACTCCCCCAACTGTGCATTTGATCATCACCTACGGGCCCAACATGAACCACAGCAATGGCAGCACCACTGAAACCACCAGCATGACGTGGATGACCAGCACTATGATGATGGCGGATGTGGCACGTTTGGAGGGTTGCATGGGTTTGTCAGTTTCAGATGCCGGAATGTTTGCAGGTTCTTCAGATGCATTCCGAGTGTTAGAGGAAGCATTGGCTAGAGCAGCCGGTGATGAAGTGATGGTGGAGCATGTTTCTGTCTCCATCATGCCTGGGGAAACTTGTGCAACTGGCCCGATGTCGTCTACCACGTGGTCTGGCGGCAGGCGTCTGCAAGGAGCCGAAGAAGATGTGAAGGTGAAATACGTGATCCACTTTCCTGGTCATGCTGGGGCTGAAGTTGCCATCCAGGCAGCTGAAAGGAGCAAAAGAGCCTTGGAAGAAATCTCCCTGAACCAGATGAACCAGATTGTCATGGAGGAGATGTCTAGGTACCATTCTCTTGCAATGCTTTCAGTTCACGTCACCACTCCCCCAACAGTGCATTTGATCATCACCTACGGGCCCAACATGAACCACAGCAACGGCAGCACCACTGAAACCACCAGCATGACATGGATGACCAGCACCATGATGATGGCGGATGTGGCACGTTTGGAGGGTTGCATGGGTTTGTCAGTTTCAGATGCCGGAATGTTTGCAGGTTCTTCAGATGCATTCCGAGTGTTAGAGGAAGCATTGGCTAGAGCAGCCGGTGATGAAGTGATGGTGGAGCATGTTTCTGTCTCCATCATGCCTGGGGAAACTTGTGCAACTGGCCCGATGTCGTCTACCACGTGGTCTGGCGGCAGGCGTCTGCAAGGAGCCGAAGAAGATGTGAAGGTGGAATATGTGATCCACTTTCCTGGTCATGCTGGGGCTGAAGTTGCCATCCAGGCAGCTGAAAGGAGCAAAAGAGCCTTGGAAGAAATCTCCCTGAACCAGATGAACCAGATTGTCATGGAGGAGATGTCTAGGTACCATTCTCTTGCAATGCTTTCAGTTCACGTCACCACTCCCCCAACTGTGCATTTGATCATCACCTACGGGCCCAACATGAACCACAGCAACGGCAGCACCACTGAAACCACCAGCATGACGTGGATGACCAGCACCATGATGATGGCGGATGTGGCACGTTTGGAGGGTTGCATGGGTTTGTCAGTTTCAGATGCCGGAATGTTTGCAGGGTCTTCAGATGCATTCCGAGTGTTAGAGGAAGCATTGGCTAGAGCAGCCGGTGGTGAAGTGATGGTGGAGCATGTTTCTGTCACGATGGTGCCTGGGGAAACTTGCGTAGCTGTTCCAATGTCCTCTACAACTTATCCTGTCACAAGTGTTGGTGGCAGACTGTTGCAAGGTGTCAACGACACTGTGCGGGTCGACTATGTGATACTTTTCAGTCAGCATGCAAGTGCTGAAGCTGCTGTTCAGGCTGCGGAAAGGAGCAAAGTAGCCATCGAACAACTTTCTTTGAACCAAATGACCCAGATCATCATGGAGGAGATGTCTCGGTACCCATCTCTAACAGTCACGCTGTCAGTTACGAGTTCATTTGCTGTGGTTGTCTCGGAGTGGGCTACGTCAACATTGACGAATACCACAACTACGACCGCAACAACCAGCACAACATATACAACAGTCACATCAACATCGATGACAAACACGACCACGTCCACAAGTGGCACGGACACAACCACACTGAGCACGACCGTGGTGACATTCACGAACACCTCGACCTCTACCACTGAAACCAGCACAAGCAGCATAACAACCACTTACACATCAGTGACCAACACTACAACTTCGACAAGTGTGACAAGCAGCACGAGCATGACAACCACGGTATCCAGCACACTTACGTCCACAAGCACATACACATCAGCGACCAACACTACAACTTCCACAAGCGTAACAACCAGCACGAGCATGACAACCACAGTATCCAGCACACTTACATCCACAAGCACATACACATCAGCGACCAACACTACAACTTCCACAAGCGTAACAACCAGCACGAGCATGACAACCACAGTATCCAGCACACTTACGTCCACGAGTACATTCACATCAGTGACCAACACCACAACTTCCACAAGCGTGACAACCACTACCTCCATGACCACAACATCATCAAGTACTGACACGTCAACCAGTGTCACAACATCCTTCACCAACACGACCACCAGCACAAGCCTGACAAGGACCACCAGCTTGACCACTACATCAACAAGTTTCACAGTATCAACAACTCGGACAAGCACAGGCACCACAACATCTTTTACCAACACTACCACCAGTACCAGTCTGACAAGTACCACCAGCATGACCACAACGACAACCAGTATCACCACATCAACCACTCAGACAAGCACAGTCACCTCAACATCCTGCACCAACACTACCACCAGTACCAGTCTGACAAGTACCACCAGCATGACCACAACGACAACCAGTATCACCACATCAACCACTCAGACAAGCACAGTCACCTCAACATCCTGCACCAACACTACCACCAGTACCAGTCTGACAAGTACCACCAGCATGACCACAACGACAACCAGTATCACCACATCAACCACTCAGACAAGCACAGTCACCTCAACATCCTTCACCAACACAACCACCAGCACAAGCCTGACAAGCACCACCAGCATGACCACTACATCAACAAGCATCACAACATCAACGACCAAAACCGTTACAATGACTTCAACTTCAGTGACCGACACCACCACGTCCATCACAACCACAAGCACCACAATCTCCACTTCTTCAACCACTTTGACGACTTCAGTGACGAACACCACAACGTCCACTTCAGTCACAAGCACCACCACGATGACAACAACAGCCACTTCCACGTCCATCAGTAGGACCAGCACAAGCCTGACCAGCACCATTAGCACAAGCTCCAGTGTCACTCTGACAAGCACAAGCACAAACACCAGCTCCACAACCATGAGCAGCACAACTAGCTTAAGTCTCACAAGCAGCACCAGCACAAGCACCAGCAGCACCAGTGCCAGCAGCACAACCTCCAGCAGCAGCAGCTCAAGTTTCAGCAGTAGCAGCACCATCAGCAGCAGCACAACAACTTCTTCAACGTCAGAACCTCAGTGCTTGCACTCTTTGAAGCTCTTTGATCTCTTTGCTTTGTTGATGATGTTGATGATGATGTTGATGTTTCTTATTGTTTCTTGTGTTTGGTTGGCACATCTTGGCACTAGGGATTGGGTTGCAGATAGAGTCGATAGAGCGCAGCATAGCGCAGCGAGTTCTTCCGAACGCAATGGGCAGGGTTTGCCCTTGCCGGACTGAAAACGGGCCCGAGAATAGCCTTTGGGCCTTTGGGAGCGGGCAGTTTCAGTGGACAGCAGATTTGATTCGTGCATTTTGATGCATTTTGTAGGTTTTCATGCGCTCAATGCTAAAAGAAAAGTGCTTAAGCGCTTGCGCAAGAACAGTCATGAACAGTCTAAGTTGTTTGTTCCTTCCGGTGTGCTTAGGTTTGTAAACCAAGTTTCTGCATACAGCTCCATTACAGCTCCGCGTGTTCCATTATGTGCCAGTGGGGCATGCTGGGGCCTTGTTGGCCCGTTTTCTCTCGCTTAAATATTGGCGGTGTGGTCGAGGGATCAGTTTTGGATACAAGAGGCTCGTGCATTTCTTTGGCATGTGCCTGTGTTTGATGTCAGGAGCGCACATACACTCACATATGATATTATCACTATCCATTTTTTATACATACATATATGATCATTAATAATTAACTATATATATATATATAAGATTATTTTTATAAGTATTATACATAATAATAACAATAATAATAGTAATACTAGTAATAACAACAACATTTTGTTCTTGCACGTGCATATATTTATTATAATTCACTACAGTATTTTATTTTTTGCACAATTTCACACCAATAATACATACCTATATATACACATAATTATTACTGAATTATATATATATATATACGTCTAATCTATCTATCTATCTTATCTAATCTTATCTTATCTTATCTTATCTTACCTTACCTTACCTTATCTTATCTTATCTTATCTATCTATCTATCTATCTATCTATCTAATCTATCTATCTAATCTATCTAATCTATCTAATCTATCTAATCTATCTAATCTATCTAATCTATCGATCTATCTATCTATCTATCCATCTATCCATCTATCCATCTATCCATCTATCCATCTATCCATCTATCCATCTATCCATCTATCCATCTATCCATCTATCCATCTATCCATCTATCTATCTATCTATCTATCTATTCTATTCTATTCTATCTAATCTATCTATCTATCTATCTAATCTATCTAATCTATCTAATCTATATAATCTATCTAATCTATCTAATCTATCTAATCTATCTAATCTATCTAATCTATCTAATCTATCTAATCTATCTAATCTATCTTATCTATCTAATCTATCTAATCTATCTTATCTATCTTATCTATCTTATCTATCGCATCTATCGCATCTATCGCATCTATCGCATCTATCGCATCTATCTAATCTATCTAATCTATCTAATCTATCTAATCTATCTAATCTATCTAATCTATCTAATCGATCTAATCTATCTAATCTATCTAATCGATCTAATCTATCTAATCTATCTAATCGATCTAATCGATCTAATCGATCTAATCGATCTAATCGATCTAATCGATCTAATCGATCTAATCGGTCTAATCGATCTAATCGATCTAATCGATCTAATCCATCTAATCGATCTAATCGATCTAATCGATCTAATCGATCTAATCGATCTAATTGATCTAATCGATCTGATCGATCTAATCGATCTAATCGATCTAATCGATCTAATCGATCTAATCGATCTAATCGATCTAATCGATCTAATCGATCTAATCTATCTAATCTATCTAATCTGTCTAATCTGTCTAATCTATCTAATCTGTCTAATGTCTAATCTATCTAATCTATCTAATCTATCTAATCTATCTAATCTCTATCTAATCTATCTAATCTATCTAATCTATCTAATCTATCTAATCTATCTAATCTATCTAATCTATCTAATCTATCTAATCTATCTAATCTGTCTAATCTGTATCTAATCGATCTAATCTATCATCTAATCTATATCTCTAATCTATCTAATCTATCTAATCTATCTAATCTATCTAATCTATCTAATCTATCTAATCTATCTAATCTATCTAATCTATCTAATCTATCTAAATCTATTCTAATCTATCTAATCTATCTAATCTATCTAATCTATCTATCTATCTACTAATCTATCTAATCTATCTAATCTATCTAATCTATCTAATCTATCTAATCTATCTAATCTATCTAATCTATCTAATCTATCTAATCTATCTAATCTATCTAATCTATCTAAATCTAATCTATCTAATCTATCTAATCTATCTAATCTATCTAATCTATCTAATCTATCTAATCTATCTAATCTATCTAATCTATCTAATCTATCTAATCTATCTAATCTATCTAATCTATCTAATCTATCTCTATCTAATCTATCTAATCTATCTAATCTATCTAATCTATCTAATCTATCTAATCTATCTAATCTATCTAATCTATCTAATCTCTCTAATCTATCTAATCTATCTAATCTAATCTCTCTAATCTATCTAATCTATCTAATCTATCTAATCTATCTAATCTATCTAATCTATCTAATCTATCTAATCTATCTAATCTGTCTAATCTGTCTAATCTATCTAATCGATCTTATCTATCTTATCTATCTTATCTATCCAATCGATCTAATCGATCTAATCGATCTAATCGATCTAATCTATCTAATCTATCTAATCTATCTAATCTATCTAATCTATCTAATCTATCTATCTATCTATCTATCTATCTATCTATCTGTGCCAAGACTAAAAACATCCGACATGTGGCCCAGTGGCTCGCCTTTAGCCCTTTCTGCGTGGACGATTTGTGAGTCGGCTGACAGGCGCAGCCCATGCAAACATCAGACAACAATGTGCAACAAGATGTGGTGCTTAAGGATGTTCCATTTGTATACTCTTCGGGCTGCCCTTCTCAATGCTTCTCAAGTTGCGTGGGCACTGGGGGACCATGCCGACATAGCCGGCACTTTCTGCAAACGCGATGAAAGGGGGCGTACGGTAGCGCTTGACAGAACTTGCTGATTGCATTGCAGAATGGCCTTCATATTGTTTGCCGGCAAGCAAACAGAAAGACAGGCAGAACGCTAGGTAGATCGACAAACTTAGATATTTACATGTTTCTACACATGAACATGTTGGAAATAAATGGAAATAAGTGTGTTCATGTTTTTTTCTTTGAATAGATACATTTATTGCATATATATATATTTATTTATCATGATATATCTTCTATTT
The DNA here is from genome assembly GCA_947184155.2 of Cladocopium goreaui. NCBI lineage: Eukaryota > Dinophyceae > Suessiales > Symbiodiniaceae > Cladocopium > Cladocopium goreaui. The sequence goes on along the minus strand of CAMXCT020000151.1, from coordinate 141,099 downwards.
ATCATGCATGTAGTTGGCTGGCGGCTTGTAGAACGCCGCCAGCTTTCGTGCATTTTCTGTCTCGGTGGGGTGGGGTGGGGTGTGGTGGGTGATAACGTCATTTTCACAATGCGTCTAACACGTCTCTTGATGCTACGCTCTGCACTTCTTCAAGTAACTTCTAGCACGTCTCTTGATGCTACGCCCTGCACTTCTTCAAGTAACTTCTAATGAAGATTCCCTCGCAAAATGAAAGGGAATGTGGGATCCAAGCTGCACCCCGAGATCGATACATTGGTCAAACAATGGTTGTACAGAATGTGGACACCTTGCTCAGGTGCAGATGATGTCTATTTAAAAAAACAAAAAAAACACTCAAGTTTTGCAACGCAAGTGAAACAAGAGAAGTACAGTAGTTTTACAAGAAGAAATTGCAAAAAACAACGAAGTAGTTTGTCGCAGGATGTCAGAGAGTCAAAAAAAAGGTACCAAAGCACAAAACATTGAGAAAACACAGACAAAATGAATTCGCCACGGTTGGAAAAACAGGCGGCGTTCTGTGAGCCGCTTACCATGTAGTTTATTGACTGTTTATTGATTTGGTCATATATATAATTTGGATTTGAGGCTGGCTGTGTCCTCCTCGTCACTTCAGGTCCTCTTCAACTTCTTCCAGCAGCTCCTCGAGCTCAACGCCGCTGGGCCTCCGTCCGATCAGGGGCACCATCCAGGCAGAAATTGTGTGTTTTTCGAGGTGGTTAAGTAATGTTAAGATATGTTAAGTATAGGACAGCGGTTTAAAACATGTTTAAGCATATTTTGACATACTTGTATAATAAAATATATATATATAATTATATATTTATAGAGAGAGATCCTTTTAGGCTTTGTTCTGACGATTTAAAGGCGTCTATCTATTTTTAAATTTTGTTTTGAGAGATAAAATCTGAATCCCTTGTGAAGATCGGTACGATTGAACCTTAACAACATGCCAGCCTTGTAGATGGCGGGGCAAGAAACTCTTTGGATGGACGCTTTTGAAAACCAAACAACAACGAACAAATGGATATTTGTCGACCATTGCCAAGTAGCCTAACTAAACGTGGAATTGGATTCATTAATTGTAAACTGAGGTGGTTGCGCTTGCCGAGTCAAATGTTGAAATGTTACATTTCGTGTATTTTCTCAAGAACGTGTATTCGTTGAAAGGAAAGAGGCACCAACGTGTTCAATCTCCATAAGTTGACCTGATTGTAATGATAAACCATTGAGAACCATTTCAAAACATGCATCACTCATGATCACTCATAGATCAGCCAGGATACAAGATATGGTTTTTGTGATTTACGAGACGTCCACATTCGTGTCAAATAGAACCTTGATTGTATTGATATTCACACAAGTTACTAAGAATATTGGAACATGTTTTTATATAGCTGATATTATGATTATTATGTAGCATAATGCTGCTCTATAGTGGGATCGGGTAAAATGATAGTCCGAACCAATCGAAATGGTTCAACGTCCCGTCGTTGAATCCTGACCACATCAACAATTTGTTCAGGTCTACCTGAGTTGCAGGACATGCCCTAGTTTTGCCACTCAAAGAATGGGATTTCCCGTGATTCATGTTCTTGGTTGGAAAAAGTGGAACATTCCACATATTCCACATATTCCACGGTTTATCAACTAGTCTTACTATGTTTTTACTGTTGAAAGATATCGATTTCCGCATGGAAAAAACATGAAAGCCACCTCCAAGGACCACGTCCACGTCAACAACACGCAGCACCACCTCCTTCACCTACACGGCTCCATGGCGACATTACTGGCCCCGCACAACGGTGATCATTTAAGGAGGTTTCCGTAGTGGGTACCCCAATTCATCCAGGTCATTGATGACCATGACTTAGTATTGAAAGATATTCAAACCTATTGAAACCTATTGAAACCCATGGTTTTGGGATTTTTGGGTGCCACAGTGCCACATTTTTAGAACACCTCCGAGAGTTTTGGTTCAGCAGGCACCACTCCGACCAAAATTTGATGGTAATTACTGAGGTTGGTGGTTAGCGTAACCAACCAATCATAAAATCTCATTGTCTAAGGTTTGTGACTTGCGAAGACCCCCTGAATGCTGACTCCCAAATACGGTTTATGAATGGTTTATGATTATGGATGGTTTATGGATTGTTTATGATTGGTTTATGGATGGTTTATGAATGGTTTATGGATTATCCATGATTCATAATCCCTTCCTTTTGATTCCTTTTGATATTATAAAACAATATAAACCATCATAATATCACATCTAATATATATATATAAATTATTAAATATCATAGTCCCTTCCGTTTGATATTAAAGATCCATAAAGAATCATAAACAAATCATCTGCAACTTCCCAATTTTTCACAGATCTCCTCATGGATTCCATGGATTCCAACCAGCATCAGCCAGGTCTTGGAGGGCAAATGTCCAGTGCCTGTGGTGGACAGCACCGTGAACGTCACAGACCCTTGCCTCGTACACCCGAAATTTCGCCAACGTCAGGTCAATAGCAACCCCAACACAAACTATAGAAAAGTAATATATGAATGGTTATGAACCTGGATGAAGTAAAATATATGTAAATATTACGTAAACATCATCCGTAGTGAATCTTGGAAACCCTGTTCTATCTTTTTGGGGCTTGCTAGAGGTCATTTTCTTCAGCGTGGGAACGATGGTCATATAATAAGTGGATCGAAACGTGGATCGCTTGGCCTGATATCGTTGTCCAAGGATTGTTTCGCAAAAGGTCCTGGTGAAACTTGTACGTTGCGATGTATCTATGGGTATGTTGGTGAAGCATCGCTCTACACCTGCACTGCAAGTGACTTGGCTGGCGCGACACAGAGAGTTCATATTTTTTGGGAGATTCAATGGAACATTGACTGCTTGTTGCGACTGGGGGGTATATGGATACGTGTGTATGCACAAAAAATATACTCTCTCTCTCTCTATATATTACATACCATATTACATATATAACTATATATGTATATATGGGTTACCCAGCCAAACATGTGTCATTGGTGAGATACGTGTTGGCAGCTGGCCGGTGGTTTTGCATGTCGTTTCCGTTTGTTTTTATTTGCGTCACCGTGTTTTATTTATATTTAGGTTTGACGGCAGGGGTAGTGTTGCTGTGGGTTTTCCTGGGGTGCATCTGTGTACAATATATATGGTAGCATTTGTTCACCAAGGCAGTCAAACAGCACGGAGCATCACAAGACGTTGGCAAAACCAAGTTTGCAGTTTCAAGACATTTTCGTCTTGGGGTACATGGCAAGGTGTTTAGCTTGATTTGTTTTGCCCTTGGTTCCACAAGTGTCCACACCACTTTGAATCAAAATAGACTTAGACCCTGAATGACCCTGATATCCCCACTTTTTTGTTGGTTGATGTCCCGCAGTTCTATGGCCGATTTGGAGGGTGTTTCAGGGGTCCTACTTATCATTTCTGATTCTTGGATGAACACTGATACAACCTGGTATTAAATCCACCCAAATACGTCAAAGGTGATGCCCTTTAAAAGGATATGTATATGTGTATGTGTATATCATACTGTAAACATATACACCGTTAGGGCAACAGTTGCGCTTGTTGAGCTTCCGACAGTGAACATGTTTGCTTTCTTCTTTTCCAAACCCTTTCCCCTTAGAATCCTAGCATGGAGCTTTGTCGTACCCCGGTCGCATTTCCACCCTCCAAAAGCTTTGAAATCTTATATATATTAGTATAGATATTTATAGATTATAGATTTAAAAGAAGGTGACAATTGACCATCCCACACCTGCCACACAAAATGGACTTGGAAATGTGATCCGCGGTTGACCGTGATGGATGTTTCGTAAAGCTTTCAAGAAGCATAAGCTTTGTTCTTCCTGAAGTATATATATATACGCATTTTCACCTATACATAAATCTAGGTAAATTATAACGGCCACTACGACCTCACTGGAATCATGGTTAGTAAGGTGCATCATCCCCAAATAGCCTTATTTCAGGTTAGTGAAATATTACAATTTACTCAGATAAATGCATATATATATATATATATGTATATATATATATATACATGTGCACATATGTATATGCATGTACACCAGCTAGCCCGCAGGCACCGATGGAGAAGTCTTTGTTGGTACTCCTCCCAGCTGCGTCCAAAGCACAACCACAGTAGCTTGGTGAAATCTGGGATTGATGGATATTGATGGTGTCAACCACGGTGTCAACCCTGAATAGACCATGGTTCATTAACCGGGGGGTACTTTTCAAATAGTGATAATCTGAGACTTCATTGGTACCCCGGGTTTATTGATCCAGGGTTGACACCATTGTAAATGGGGAAGCATGATCGTCATGGCGATTTCACCAAGAACATGAGATCATATGGTGATTTTGTGACATATGGATATATGGCAGTGTGTCAAAACCTGGTACCCCTAGTGAACATCAAAATAGCTGGTAAATGGATGTTCATCCCACTAAAAATGGTATTAATAGGTATTGATCCATACCCATATATATATATTATATAATCCTTGTTGCAATTTCCTCTCCAGAATCGAGGGGGCTGGCACCCCAAAAACCTTCGATTCTGGAGAGCCCTCCTGCACCCCTACTTTGCTACAAAAATCAAAGACCATGGGCTGGCAAGCACCCAAAAACAACCCATTTTTGACATTTTTGGACTGTATCTTGGTAGGTTCCTGATTCTGCAAATGGGGGCCCCAACAGTCAGCCGAAAGTGTACAAAACCTTACATTTTGGTCATGGAACTGATTTTGTAGAAATAAGGCTGGCGACACCCTAAGGTCTTTGATTTTCTAGTAAAGCATGCCCCTCAATGTCATATCTTCAGATCTTGATTATGTAGTGGTGAGAGATGGTAGGAGGGAATGACCTTGATTCTGTAAAGGATAGTTTCCCTGAAACCCTTTTTGCCCAACATGTAAAACTTGTAAAAATTGTAAACACATTCATGCTACAAAATCAAAGACAAAAAATATCTCTACAGAATCGACTCTAACACAAATCTCTACAGAATCATCCTGGAGGCTTTTACCCCCAAAAAAATAGCAACATGTATTTTTTGATGCTTTCACATGTGAGGATATTGATTTTGTAGAAAACATGAATTTTCTTATCAGTTTTTTTTTTTCTGTGGAAGGTTCTTGATTTTGTAGAAGGTAACATCCTAGTTTGGAGAGCAGACATTGATTTAGTAAAGTTTTTTTTGGTGCCTGACCTTGGGGCCTTCTACTGAATCAAGGGTCCAGCACCTCCCACCTAATTGCAAGGGGTATTTATATATATATATATGTATGGGAATAGGGTGATTCAAACAGCAGAACTGGGGTCATCTCGGATAATCCAGGAAAACATTGTGATTTCAATAACAACAAATTGGGTGGTAACGACGTAACGATGGTGATTTGGGATGAATTTAGCGACATCCAGGGCCGACACTTCACCATCAAAGATTTCGGAGGATCTTTCTACATTTGCCGAGACTGGCATTATCTTGGTGTCAATTTTTCCCCTGTGACATCGGTATTTGGAATCATATATCACGTGGATGTTGGTCTTGTTTTGAGAGCCAGTACCATGGACAACACTGGCGCGAAAATATTGTGGATATCAGATGATATCAGATGATATCAGATGCTGCTGCTACATGATTTTACCACTGAAAGCTGGAATCGTGACCAAAATCATAGCTGGAACACCCCATATGCCGTAGTGTACATGCTTGGTGAAACTTACTTGGCCAAGTTGATTCCGCAACAACGTTTTCAACCACGAAGCTAGCCAACCACCAAACATCAACTAAGCATTGCCCACCGGCTGGTGGTTTCAAACATGGTGCTGAGACCCAATGTCTTGAAAAGTCATTAAAGGTTTTCAAAGTCACCGGCCAGTATCAATGAACACAAAATGAACTAAAAACCATTAAAAAAAATAAACAAAAACATATAATAACTTATATGTAATTATACCCATATAGTACTTCTACAACTTATCATGTGTTGCTAGATGAAACCAAGTCACTATATGGACATCTCATCAACCCATCGAACCTCCTGGCTGAGACCTTTACTGCAACCACCACATCCAGCACCACTTCGCTGACGACCACCGTCACGGTTCTGGTGCGTTGCACTGATGGCATTCCCTCGGGCGTCGGGGTGAATGCCACAGACTGCTTCGAGCTGCTCCTGGGACATCGATGGGCGGCGTAAGATGGGTTTGTGAAAGACAGTTTCGAAAAAGGAACATGCGTATATATATATATACATATGCATGTGTATATATATATATATGCATATACAAGTAAGAGATAGATAGATAGATATTATATATATATATGTCTATCTATCTATATATATATATATGTGTGTGTGTGTGTTTAGACCGAGAACTCCACAGCTCTATTTTGTTAAATGTTTAGAGATATTTGGAGGGTTTTCCATTTGGAGAGAGAGAGAGAGAGAGAAAATCCAACCAACATGATAGTTCAACCAGCACAAAATGCGGCTTGGATTGGGGTTGAGGCACGATTTTTCAAGACTCCATAAAAACATATAAACATTCAAACAAATACTGTATCCATTTTGGTCAGTTTGTTTGTCCAAACCCATGGGCCCAAAGATGCCCTCCTTTGATCCTCAAAGGTACAACGGACAGAGCTGCAATGCCACATGCGTGGCACCGTTCGAGGGAGGGCCCATTGAGTATGTCTGTAGCTTGGCAGTGAAACCACACCGCCAAACAGTGGAGGCTTCACAAATCAGGAGTATATGATGATAGTATGTGTATATTAAAATAAAAGCTAAGCTAAGATTTTATGTGTGTTAAAGCTTTTAAAGCCTTAAGAACTAGCAGAGATCATCCTGGATGCTACCCCTTTCAAGGCGATCCCTCGACGGCATCTCTGACGGGGCCTGAACTCACGTGCAAACTCAAGGAGTGCGAGGCGGGACATGTGTAGAAATCAAACTTGTTTCAGAATGTGTATATTGGTTTTATATATACATGTAGTATTAGATGTTTGTATTTGCAAATGCAAGTTTTTTTACCTATACATATTTATATGAATATTATTAATATTATTATTATCATATATGTATGCATTTATTAGCTCATTTATTCACTGATTGTATCCACAGTTTTTAACACCTGGATCAATGCCGACCTATTTTCGCGAGGTCTTGAGATAGCCAAAATCGGAGGGACCATGAGGGCCCAACATCCAAAATCAAGGTCGATTGATTTCCAAGTAATGCGTATAGCTCCAACAGTTGGGTAACCTGGTAACCTGATGTACCTGGAAGTTGGAAATAGTTGGGTCTTGGGACCGGTCCTTCGCCATCAGTTTCATTTTTTCCAGAGTCTGACATCGTCTGAGATCTTATGTTCTTGCACTGGTCAATGTGTTGTTCTTTGTTTCTTTTGCGTGTGTTTCACATTTGTTTTACATGGTTTATTGATTTCCATCATCAGCTTCATCAGCCATCAACCATCAAATTTCAGGTCTCCCAGCTGCCCAGCAATTTGAGCACGGACGATTGCGTGACTCGTCTGAAATTGGTACCGATGTTCGTTGCTTGAGATTTGTTTTTGCTCATGGAAAATCATGGGAAACCACGGAATATGATCTTCCCAACTCATTTTTCTTTCAGTTTTTTTTTGTTGAGTCTTTTGTATGGGTGGCAGATCCAGAATCCCTGCTGACCCTTTCAGCATGGAAGTTTTCTGGTTGACAACCATCCAGTCAGTTGACAATTTTGTTTTTGTATGTTTTTGTTTGTGTCATGCTTCTTCTTTTACACGTGCCCCTGCTTCCTGAAAATAAAGCAGTGTGTGGCCGGGTTTTGAAACACGTATATATATAAATTATATATATATATACACAAAACTATATATATACATACACGTACGTCATTTATATATATATATATTCATATTCTTGTATTATAGATGGTCACCCCTTATATATATAGATATGTGTGTGAATAAATATGTATATCTGCGTGTGGACCCGATGCAGGGAGAGTATGTGTATATAATTATATATATATATGCATATGCATATGGACGCGATGCGGAGAGAGTATACATTCACACACACATGAAATTATTAATATATAATATAACTAATTCATATATATATATTGGAACCTTGCCGTTTTAGGTACGGAAGCATGTAGAAGTGGAGGTGAACAAAATTGGTGTCGCGTCAAAAGCACGCACCCCAAGGAAGTCAAAGAAAATATGCAAATATCCGCGAATTCCCCCCAGTAAAGTATGTATATATATATATATAGATTTGGCATGATTTGGCTGATGGCCCAAATCGCGTGGGCTGCAGACATCCGCTATCCGCTTTTTTGTTTCCAGTTATCATGGCTGCTGCTCACAATATCGGTCTGGAAATGAGGTCGGGAAGGTGGTTGGAGAGTTCTGCAGCTTGGCTTGTGAAGCTTTCCAGTTGCCACCCGGTATTTTCATGTATTTCCTTTGGGTTGCAAACGGTTGCAAGATGTTTGCCGTGGGACCAACGAACTAGCTGGAACTAGCATATGAACTAGCTGGGGCCCATCACCGTAGAGTGGTGTAGGTCAGACGTCCATGTGAAAGAGGCGAAAAAATAGCATGAGGATGCCCTGTGTTTTTTTTGTTTCTGAATTGGTCAACTTGTCAACCTTTGGGGAAGGTAAAAAAGTGGTTGGTATTGGTTGAGTAGGGTTATCAGCGATGCCCCTTGGAAATCCCACAAAACATGGGCCTGGTTTCCAGGATGTTGCAGGTAAACCCCCGGTTTGGTCGATGCAACCCCTATTCGTGCCAGACTACACCTGCGACGCAGGCACTTTGTCTTGCCCCCTGGGCTATACCGGGCAGGCAGGGCAGGTATAAACATGTATAAACCATTGGCTGCCCAAAGTTCTAGAATTTTCCCAGCTCATTTCAGATCCTAAAATGTTCCAAAATGACGAGCCATTTGATGAGGATCTTAGCTGAATCATATGTTTTTGGGCGGATTACCCAACCAGCAACAGACCTCGATAGTTTCGAACAACCTCGTGGCTGCCCCATAAATGGGTGTGTGTATATATATATATATGTCAAAGGGAACTGAACACTAGGACACTTGTGATGTACATGCTTAATTGTATATCTGGACGCCGTACTGGCTCAAGTCCGTGTGCGAGGAAAAGGGTCCGAGCTGCGCTTGCCATGCCTCATCAGTGTCCGGCAATACTAGCATAACAGGTACCGCAATTGATAACTACATCCAGAACAAGGATTCATTTGTTCACAGGTTATCAGCCGTAGGGCTCACTTCTCCCGCCGGGAGAGTGGTACCTGCGTGCTGGTAGCCGGGCCTTCTGAGCAATTGATTGAGGACGCAAAGGACCAATCAGCTCACCATCGCAAAGATGCAAGGCGGCAGCGGAGATTCGCGCACCACGCAGTTTACCTTCAATGAGAACGCTGCTATGCCGGTCGAGGAGGTCAATCAATCTTCCCCTGGCGACACGGCAGACAGTGGCGGGATACGCTCTACCCGAACTACACAGTCCGGATGGCAAGTCACATCAAACAGACGAAGAATATCCACCCAAAGTACACCTAGATCTTCTCGAAACAGTGCTCGGAGTGATGTTGTCCGCCAAGGGCATCGACCATCTCGAGGACGTACTACTCCAAGGGACAGATCCACCAGGGCCGTAACCGACCGAATTGGTGAGAGGACCGGGGATAGTCGTGTTAAGAGGAGATCGACGGATACTTCTGTGGCTAGTGAACCTATTGCCATGATAGAAGAACTACGGGCACAATGTCAATCCCTACGTAATCAGCTGAACAACATGGAAGCATACGCTGCATCCAGGGATCAACTGACTCATGACATCGAGATCAGGTTCACTGAGTATCTTCGGGAACACAATCAGAATGTATTTGATGAGGTCAATGCACTCAATCATAGATTGTCATGTTCCGCAAATGAGGTTGCAGAATATCAAGCAGAACTAATGGTAGCATCTCAGGAAGATGAAGGTGCAACAATACGCATCCAAGACCTTGAACGCCGAGGTGCCCTAATGGAACATGGTGCACGACGGATCCATCAACGTGGTATGGAGATCCAGGAGGAGTACAAGGATGAAGTACATCACCTTCAAGGACTACTGGGTAATACGGAGGCAAGACTACAACAACCTCATCAAACCAATGTCTTAACCACCGATATTGCCAATCGACTATACAATGAAGGTCAAGAAATGCAAAATGATTTCCAGAACTCAATCATGGAATATCGTAATCGATCTGAAATGGCATCCTCCTCTAGTAATCAACTTGAAGTGATTAGCCAGCAACAATCAATTGCAGTTCATGAATTATCTGAGCGAAATCAGCTATTGAGTGAAGCCTTGGTTCAGTCTCGTAAACAGGCCGAGCTGTATGAGAGCAGTATTGATGAGATCACTAGAGAGTCTAGGAAGAAGGTGTTCGAGGCAAATCAGGCCAAATTGGAAAGTGATCTGAAGCATCGAAACACTGAACATGATACCGTCAAAAGAATTGCATCATACAGGAACCAAGAGGCCGAAGCAATATCTCACCTGAGGCTTGAATCACAGGCTAGTGCAAACTCGATCGCAAGGGCAGAGCACTATGAAGAGCTCTATGCCAACGAGCAGAAGATGAACTGCGAATTGAAGGATGAGATCAAGTTGCAGAACACGAAGTTACGAAGATCGTTGACTCAGGGTTCTACGACCGACGGTCGTGGCCCCGAAGAGATGCTTGTTGAAGATCTACGTAATCAAGCTAAGATCGCTCAAATCAGGGTTCAGGATCTAGATCATGAAGTTCATGAATGCTTACAAGAGAACTTGTTGTTAAAAGAAAGGTTGGCTGAAGTTGCGGATGTAGGGGCGTCGTCCCTCACCAATGCTGAGGTCCGAACTCTAAGATCTGAACTAGAGAGTGAGCGAAAATTAAAATTGGCGAGTGGTGTTCAACAATATGAGAGATCATGCATGTTCATGGGGGAAATCCAGGATAGGGATGAAAAGATTGGCATCAAGAATTCTGAGATTGTTGACATGAAACGTCACTTAGATGAACTGAGAAAGAGTCTCAAGGATTCTGAAACATCTATGGCTAGGATCAGTCCTGACACACTTCCCTATTCGGCAGGCATTCCCAACTCCGATCTCGCATCCAGACTGGTCATCGACAAACTGGAGAATGACGTGAGTGAGGCTAACTGTGAAAACGCTATTCTGAAATCTTGGGTTTCGCAGATCGACAAGGAGTTGACTTATGAGACAAATGTGGCTCATTCCTATCGTGGGCATGCTGTACCTCCTCAACAACCACAGCATTCTCAATCAAGCAAAAGAATCGCTGATCTACTGAAAGAGGTTGACAACAAGATCGCTGGCGGAACTGAGAGGGAATACTACAGGCCACCGAGTGGATGGGGCGGTCCGCCTGACCCTGATGGACCTCCGGACCCTTTTGGGCCTAACGGTCCAGGACCACCTCCTGAACCTCCTGGTTTGCCATCGGTTCGAGGATCACAACGCGATTCAGCAGATGATGTCTCCACAGCGGCTTACACTGCGGAAGAAGTACCAAGAATGTCAAGACGAGAGGCTGACAAAGTCTATGTTAGCCCATGGCCAAAGCAACAGAATCTTGGGGTTTGGCAATCAGATCTCATCAAGAGTGTTGTTCTTTCGGCAAATGACGGGGATAAAGCCGCATGGGAGGCATGGCTACAGCCGGCTATTCGACCAAATCCTGACATCGAGCTGTTGAATGACAGTGGGGGGCAACGGTATCAGTCCATCGACGCCAAGTTGTCAATTGCATTGTCAAACGTGATAGCCCAAGCCGGTGATGTTGCTCGTCATGTAGCGATCAAATTGAGATTGAGAACACAAAGTCATAGCCGAAGAGGAACCTATGTCATGGGACGGGAAATCTTGGCTTTGATTCTGGAGCACTTCAGAACCCCAGGTCAACGAGAAACATCCTTCACCATGGAGCACATCGTATCGATGAAGTATCTCGGTGACTCGAACCTAGAAGTGTTCTACGAGAAATGGATGGAGATGGTATCAAACATGATGCCGGATGACGTACCTCCTGATGATTGGCTTCGTGACGCTCTATACAAGAAGATTCGAAATTCGAGTCTTATGATGTTTGACATCAAGCAGTACGAGTCATGGATGGAAGGAGACCAAAGACGAAATTATCGCTACCTGTTGGATGTCATCGAAAGGCACATCTCCAGAATCAGAGAGGACAAGCATGTGGCAGCCAGAGAGAAGTATGCGAGAGACTTTGCAGGCGGCGGCAAACCTTCAGCTCCTGCTCCGAACCCAACTGCTGCTGCACCGGATGCAAATCCAAAAGCGAAGCCTAAAGCTACTCCCAAGGAGAAGGCAGCGCCCAAGGCGAAGGCCAAGGCCGATGCAGCTCCAGTTCTACCATCACCTCAGCCTAAACAGCATGCAAAAGGAAAAGGAAAAGGTCAAGGGAAAGGGAAGGATCGAGCAAACGGCCGAAGTACCAGCCCCAGATCCAAGAAGAAGATCCCATGCCATTTCCATTTCATCAAGAAAGCATGCAGAAAAGGCAAGGATTGTGAATACAGTCACGACCAAAAGGTATTTGATGCGAACAAGAATGCAAAAGGCAACGGTCGGAAGCCAGGAACTCCAAGAAGTCAGTCTCCGGCAAACAAGACCAAGAAGATTGATGAACCATGCTGGCATTGGGCTAAGGGCAAGTGTCGGTATGGAGACAAATGCAACAAACGCCACGATCCTCATCTATTCAACACTGCTCCAAACACTGAAGCACCAAGCTCAAAGGCTACTCCTGCACTTATCCATGATTGGAGTGATGATGAAGGGACGTTCCATAAGGTTGCATCGAACGTGATCAAGAAGAAGATCAGATTTGATGAGTCTAAAACTCAAGTTCAAACTTACGTGAAGAAGGACTTCGTGAAGTGCAGCCGGAAATCCCAAACCATCCCCAAAGGTCATGGTAAAGTTGGCAAGCCCACTGATCAGATAAGGAAAGATGAGCAATGGTCTTATTCATGCAGGTTAGCTTCGAGCCGAGGGAAAGCAATGGCTATTCTGATCGATGAGAAGGGTGAACACAGTGACATTGATGAAGTCCTGGTCATAGTCGGCCCTAGCATGGACATCCTGATCAGACTCGACGTCGAGGACGGTGAGGTGTCCAGGGAAGTATTTGTGGAAAACTATGTTCAGCATATTGAAGGTCGATATGGTAAAAGGGGCAACACAATGTGTATCACTGTTCCTGTTGAAGAGAGAGATAAGAGATTCATATTGGATTCTGGAAGTGGCCATGATCTCATTTCATCCACACGGATAAGTAGAATGGATCTCCCAACATACGATGACAAGGTCGTCAACTTCCATACAGCAAATGGGGTAACGTGTTCGACCAAACGTTCAAGCATCAAGTTCGAGGCATTTAGCGAACCAGCAGAAGCTCACATCTTGGAGGACACACCCTCCGTGCTCTCCATGGGAAAGCGATGCGTTGATCTTGGTTACTCTTTTGTATGGCCGACCGGAAGAACTCCATTCATGTTGGATCCAAATGGCAACTTCATCGAGATGACTGTTAAAGACTATATTCCCTATGTGAGCGTCGATCAAGAAAAGATCAAGTTGAAATCATCTTGTGTGGAGAAGATCATGGCAATTCTTGATGATGGATGCTCAACATCGGAAGGTGAAGGTCTTTTGGTCATAGATGGAGAAAGTGGGGATGAACTTGAAGATCTTTCCGACTCCGTTGGACGATCCAATGTTAAATCACCCAAGAGATCAATGAAGAAACGTAAGAAAGCTAAGGTAAGAGATGATCAACATGAAGTGGCTGTTGGAAGTGATGCAGGTGATGCTGAGGAAATGTCATGCTATGCTGACGAGTATGCCGAGTTTGAGGACGACGGATACGATCCCAGCATCGCACCTGATGACATCCATGAAGATCATCCAATTGAAGTTGAAGAAATTCCTGAAGATGGAGGAGGTGAAGACGACGATGATGTCATTGATGTTGATGAGGAAGATGGAGGAGTCCGATTGAGTAAGAGGGGAACTTTGAAGAATGAAGCACGATCGAAGGTTCACCTTCTAACTCATCGCTATAAGAACCCTTACTGTGAGTCTTGCGTGCGTGCCAAGATGAAGCACAGGAAAACGTTCAGAGGTGCATTTCAGCGTAAGCTCACGAAGTTTGGGGACCTGATCACATTCGACTACGTTGACAACCGTCGTATTGCTGAACAGGACTATGGCGACGACAAAACCATCTTTGTCATCAGGGATAGATATACAGGAATGCTTCAGTCTTATCCTTCTGCCAGAAAGGACACAGACGCCGTTATACGGGCGGTCAAACAGTTCATGGGCCGTCGTAAGATTCGAGAAGCATATTCCGATGATGCCCCACAGTTCGACAAGGCAATGAAGATCCTAAAGATCCCAATGGATACTTCCTTGGCCGGAAAGACCAAGCACAACTCGCTCGCAGAGAGAACTAACCAATTCGTGCTCGTGGCAACAACGACCTGTCTACTTGAGGCAGGGATTCCACCATGCTTTCGGATGTATGCCATCAGATGCGTGAGCCACTTGCTCAACATCGAGCCCAACGACGATGAGGTAAGTTCTTGGTGCAAACTTCATGGAGAAGAATTCAAAGGGAAGATGATACCCTTTGGTGCCCTCGTGTACTTCAAGCCCAGTGGTTCACGTGAACGAGAACAACAACACAAGTTTGACCCTATGGGAATCCCTGGAGTGTTCGCCGGATACTCCATTGGCCCCGGGCTTCATTGGTCGAGGAAGTACAGGGTATGGGCACTATGTGATTGGAGCAAGCAGAACTTGGCTTATGATGCGGAGAAGCCCATTGCAAAGCTGAGGACTCCACACTATACCGAAAGGGTCGAGCTAAAGGAACCCCTTGAATTCCCATGCAAGTTAGAGTATGAAAGGATCAATGTTTCCATTGAAGGATTGAAAGTGAAAGATCGTCTTGAAGGAAACCCAGAAATTCTACCGCCACCTCCACCGATGATGATGATGATGATGGTGGAGATGATGACGATGGTCATGGTGGTGGTGGTGTACCTTCGTCGAAGGTCCCACGGGAACCAACTGATGGAGAGTTGGAAGCTGAAAGGCACTTTGATGCAATATCGGAAAGATTGGGACCACCAGGTATCGATAAGCCAGCACATCCAGATCTTCATATCCCAGAAGGAGGACCTGAACATTACTCCGTTGGAAAGGGTGGAGATGGAGTCGTATACCTGAATGACGATGGTGAATGGGTGAAACTCAATGCTCGCGGCCATCCATATCGTATTGATGAACGTGGTTTTCGCAGAATATCAACTACTCCAAGGCCTTCAAAATATACCCCTGACGAGTGGAGAAAGATGTCACCGACTGTCAGAAAAGGGATTGCCAAGGCCGAAGAGAAGAAGCTTGAAGCAGAAAAAGAGAAGAAGAAGAGCGATGCGAAAATCAAGGAGAGTGAAGAGCGAGCAAAGAGAAAAGAAGAAAAGAAGAAAGAGAAAGAAGTAAAGAAAGCCAAATCCTCCAAGAAAGACGACAAAGACGATCACGTTTCAGGAGTGGCCATGTCCCAAGACTACATCCGAAGAGGCAAGGTTTTTCAATATGGAAAAGGGTCCGTTTCTCCCGTCGGGAGAGGGGTCTCTGCCTCTGCTCCATGTCATTCAGACCTGTCGGACACTGACGTACCGGATGATGATGACTTCTTGATGGAGTGGGATGAATGGTCTGAGATCGAGAAGGGCAAGGGACCGAAAGCCACTTGGAACAACGACAAAGTGTATGACTTCAACCAGGGGAAGGTGGTGGCTGCTGCGACATTGCACAACACCAACGAAGTACCCCAAGACGCTCGTGGCCTCAGTGATGTTTTCCTTCCATTTCCATGCATGCCATGCATTAATCATTGTGATGATCATCGAGAGAAGCTGACTTCAAATGGTGACGGAATCAATATCAATAAGATGTTCAACACTGCAGTGGCAAGGCCTGTTGGTCGGAAGGAAATGATGGAAAACGATGATGCACGTAAAGCTATGAGGAAGGAATGGTTGGGTCAACATGCTGCTGGAGTCTACGATTTCAGTGTCGTTAGAGAATATGATGACGTTGTTCGTGAAGCAAAGGCAAACAAGACAGAGGTTCACATGGCCAGAGTACATGGTATCTGTGTTGAGAAAAACTATCAGTTGCCTGCAGGAAGTCCCAGTAGAAAATTCAAAGGCCGAGGTGTCTTGCTTGGTAACCAGGTGAAGAACCAATTCTGGGAGGCTGCCTTCTTCCAGGACTTGGGCAATTCTCCAGCTACTTTTGAGGCATCGAGATGGGCTGATTTCTATGGGTGTCTTCCAGGCCACAATGTAAAACTTGCCGACGCCATTCAGGCATACATTCAAGCAAAACTAACCGGACCACCATGTTGGGTTGAGCTACCTGAAGATGCATGGCCAGACGATGTCGATATTCGAAAGTTCCGTAGACCAGTTGTAAGATTGGTTAAAGCTTTGTATGGTCACCCCGATTCGGGAACAATGTGGGAACAACACTGTGATCAGAAAGTTCGTGAACTCGACTTCGTTCCTGTTGGAGAAGAATGGCCCTCAATGTATTTTCACAAGAAACTGAAGTTACTTCTTGTCATCTATGTAGACGACTTAAAGCTGGCAGGACCGGAAGAGAACCTGACTAAGGGTTGGGAGATGCTTCGATCAAAACTCAACATCGAGCCCGAGACTGACTTAGGACTCTACCTTGGTTGTATTTTGAGAAAGGGATCTACCAAACTTCATGATGGAACCCCGGTTTCAACTATGACCTACGACATGGAAGGATTGTTGAAGCTGTCAGTTGAGAAGTACTTGGACATTGTTGGAAAAGATACGAAGTTGAAACAAGTATCTACTCCAAGTCTACCTGAAGAAACAAAGAAACACAAGTCTAGAGCACCATGTCCCGGGAACCCCAAGAACAAGAAGGTATGTCCATGGTGTACTCATGAATTTGATCCGGACGCTCCATTGTTTTATGAACAAGGAACCCAAGGGGAAGACGTCTCGCCTGGGGAGTCTGAGAGAGGTGCATTAGCGCCACACGCTGCTAGCGTGTTGATGAAGCTGCTGTACGCGGCGAGGATTGCTCGTTTTGATCTGCTTCGTTCCATTAATTCCCTGGCCAGGAATGTAACAAAGTGGACCATTGATGACGATGCAAAGTTGTATCACTTAATGTGCTACGTGAATTCCAGCCTATCTAAAAGAATGACCGGATGGGTTGGGGACAACTTCAATGAATTGACATTGTCTTTATTTGCTGATGCTGATTTTGCAGGGTGTGCCCAGTCTTTGAGATCAACTTCAGGGTCTCATATGCATATCCAAGGTAACCACACTCGGTTTCCTTTGTCCGGGGGCAGCAAACGGCAAGGATGCGTAAGCCATTCGACGCCTGAGGCCGAAATCGTTGCAGCCGATGTCACCCTCCGTACTATGGGCTTGCCCGCAATGAGCATCTGGGAAACGCTGACGGGAAAGTCGCCCAAATTATTGTTTCATGATGACAATCAGGGCATGATCGGTGTAGTCAGGTCGGGTCGTAACCCCACTATGCGGCATCTTGAGAGGACCCATGGCATAGCCATCACTTCCCTCCATGAACATTTTACTCGGGAAAACTACGTACTAATATATGAGGTGACCTCGAAAATGGCCGCTGACATTCACACCAAAGGTTTCAAGAATCCGTTAGCATGGAAGAGAGCATGTATGCTCATCAACCTGTTGGACCCTGGTGACATCGGTACGAAAGATCTGCTCGATATGGTCTCACCTACCACGGATGTTGATACCACTGTCCGACAAGTGTTTCAAACCAAAACTCAAGATGTTCCAAATTTTCCGTATACCGAAATACCTATTCTACCACCTGAGGTGTATCAGAAGGGTCTTTCTGGTAAAGAACAAGTACAACAACTACCTGGTATGGATCCCATATTGGTTGTTAAGACGCCAACTTTCTTTAGAAAGCGACCACCTGGTGTATCATTGCCTCATGATTGTTTGAGAAGTACCTGGATACTATCTCATGGCAAATGGATCAAGGTTGAGGATCGAGTTCCACCCGTTCAACAACAAGACCGTTTTGATCAATGGGTAGAACGAGCTTGTTTCCAATACCATCCGTGTCAATTTAGTATATCACCGTCGGTGATTACTAGGCAATCAGCTGGTGTTGTCTCACCGGGACACCTGGCGTCAACAGCACGACAAGGGCTCCATGCTGCTGCGGTGCCGACTCGTCAGACTCACGTCCTGAAGTATCCTCAGTTAACTGTGGGAGTAGGTCAACTATTTTGTCATCAATCCCATGGAAATGAACCCACAACCATTCATGCAGCTCCGTGTGGTACTGCTCGGGTGATCAACACGCTCCTTCGAGTTGTTCATGGGGGGAGTTCTGGATGGGGTAGTCTTCCAATGGGATTTCCTCCGACGGGGGACCCCGATGATGATCCATATCCCACAGAAAACAAAGATCCCAATCGACAACGAATTGTATTCGCTGGTGGTGATGTGATTGCTGGTAGGGTGTCAAAAGACAAAGCCTATAACCCATCAACGTCATCAAGAAAGGGAAAGAAAATATCCAAAAATGAACGTGATCAAGATGAATGGATATGGAAGGATGAAACAACATTGATGAGAGTGCACAAAATACCAAGAAGAAAGATGTTTACCCCCAAAGAGGCTGACTTTCTGCCATGTAAGCTGAGACGGTTTAGAGATGAACGGGAAACCAACCAAGTGTTTCAGTCAAGTGGAAGATTGATCCACGACTCATGGAGATTGGTGGGGAATAACATCGAGAAGACCAATAAGAGAAATGAATTTTGGACAGGGACCACTACCTTCAAGATCATATCCAATGCAGACATCAAAGATGTGATGGACAGCGGGTCTGACGTGGAGGACAGGGCATCGTGCCAGGACACTGTGGTCACCTGCATCCTTGATGGGAACATGAAAATCATTCCGTTGGATGACATGTTTATAGCCCATCATTACAAGTTGAAGCATGAGACCAGAAAACAAAATGATTGGGATATTCAGATGAATCTACATCGAAAGAATGGGAAGATTCTGATGTATCACTTCAAGCAGTCCTATGCTGATTTTCTCGGGAAAATACTCAATGACGTTACCATATCTCTCAACGTCTATGAGATGAAGGATGATACCCCATGCTTGCTCCTCATGTGTGCCGAAACGCAAAGCATCATTACAAAGATTCACAAACAGAGTCGGTTTAAGATGATGCATGTGGTCACGATTACCGAAGATGACAACCTCATGTCCAACTACGGAAGGGCAAAATGGAGACGTTGCATCAGGGGTCCTAGTGACTGCGTGTTCTTTGCGGGACCTTGCACCGGTGGTTCACCGTGGAATCGGTTAAACAAAAATGTGAGTGAGGTCACAGCGCACAACATCAGAATGAAAGCACTTCTATATTGGGAGCTATGGGAAGAGTTCACATTGTGTCTGCAACGTGTACATGTTTTGCATGCAATGGCATTGTTGGAACTACCTCGGGGATGCGACTATTGGAATGATGAGAGAATGAAGTTTCTGATCAATGGGACCCAATCGACTGTGCATGACTTTGATGGATGCATGTATGGTTTGAAGTCACAATTCAAAGATGTTGGGACCGCAATCAAGAAACCGTGGAGGATCGTATCATGGGGGGTTGAGTTCTTTGACTTGCATGTGAAATGTGATGGCTCACACACTCACGGTCAATGTGCGGGCAGAGAAACACGTGCAACACAATTATATACCGAGAAGATTGTCAGAGCTATCCTTCGAGGTGTCACCAATCAAATGTTGATTAACAACGTTTATGGGAAGAGATTTCGACCAAAGGTTATGGAAGAGGAAGATTACTATAAGTCGAAGTCATGTGCATGTGTCATCATAAATGACTATGAATGCAACACCAACGTGAAGACCATCAATGAACAACTATTCATTAACTTCATCACCCAACGAGGCGGTGTGAAGGTGAAGCTGAGGTTGTATCCACGTCGTGGATCAATATTAGCGGATCCGGATCCCGTTAGAGGTGGATTGAAGGTGAAGTCGGGCTGCTACCTGCGTCGTTGGTGCGCCTTGACGGATCCGGATTCCGCATACCTCACTTCGGTCTTCGCAATGGCTGGAACTGACCTTGTGATCCCTTCAGCGGCCAAAGGCATTAGTTTGCTGAAATCAACTTTGTCCCTCATCCAGGAGAAGAAACAAGAGCACAACCTTCCTGCTCCATTCTCAACCTATGAGGAGGCAAACTTCAGGGGTTACAAGGACAAGGACCTCGACGAATGGTTGGATCGAGTGAAGATTTCTCCTCCTGTCGTTGTGGCCTTAGCTTTTGTCATGGATAGAAGTGGCAGGGCGTTCGTAACTCATGCAATCAGGTTGCTCATGAAAATGTTATCAAAAGTGACCAACGAGAATGAGTTGAAGATGTCTGCCATCAGCTTCATTGACAAAGGGGCCCGACTATCGAAATTGGTGGAAGGAGCCGCTAGAAATCCAGATGAGAAAAGCATCATGCAGATGTTGTGCACCTTCGAGTGTGCAATCAGAATAGATGAACTATGGGATACCCTCAAAGACCACTATACTGGGCAAAACAGTATGATCAACAAGGAGATCACAGTCAGAGATTTGCGCGACAAGATCGCAAATACTAGCCCAGCAAACCTCGGATCATTGAACCAGACGTATCCTCCGTATGGGAGTCCTTGCTACCAAATCCGAAAGAGGACAAACTTCGAGGAAATTGCACGTCGAAAATGGGAGAAGTGGTCGTTTGAAGTGATGCGGAGAGAAGAACCTGAACCATATGAAGTTGAAAACCGCATCCAATATCTGGTCAACATCATGTACGAGGAGAGCTACAGCCTCGGCTATGCACTCCGACGTCACAATGCCAGAGCGACCAGCAGCCAGGGTAAAACCATCATCGTCCAGAATGTCCTGGAAGACTGGATGTCAATGAGTTATGATCTCAGCTTGGAACGGACGGCAGCTGTTGTCCATTTGCAAACCATTCTCATGATCTCCAAAATGCTACATGAGTGGATGACAAAATTGGAAAACTTCAAATCAATGTCACACCTGAGCGGGATCATCAAGGCTGATCTGGTCAGAATGAAACAGGCCATTGACCTCCGCGACGACCTATGGGAGTTGGGGGGCTACAACATTGAGAGGGCCGACCAGGGCATGTTTGAGGAGGTGGAGAAACGGAACAGGACATTTTCCTGTATCCGCGACTATGTGACGACCACTGCCACTACACAGATGGGCCAAGGAGCCACAGAGGTCTCCCACATTGATGGCTGGGACATCCCGCTGATGCCGAGAGACGGCAGAAACCCTCCAAGTCAACCGGATCATCCAGGTTGGGATCCTTCACCTATCAGAATGATGAATGACAAGCAACAGAGGGAAGCCGATGCACAGCGGGCACAACAGCAACAACAACAGACTGGGCCTAGTAGTTCCACCGCCGGTGGACACGATGGTTACAGCTCTGCAGCTGGGAGTGCACCACCACCAAAAGCTCCACCATCGAAGGCAAGGCCATCTACACCTCCTGCAAGAAAGGACTGGGTGATTCCTCGGGTACCGAATGGATATCTTTTCAGAACTTCATCAATGCCCGATCAAAGGAACTCCGAGTTCATCACCTCAGCATGGATGGACGAGCGGGATCACTTTCTTCTATCAATCGTCCAAGGCCCAGCAGCTCAAGCTGCCAGCACTTCAGGTTCAGCACCTTGGGCACAATACTTGAGGAGAGTGACCGCATATGCTTGCATGGTCTTCGGAATCTGCAATCCGGCAGTCGTGACGGAGGACACCGCGTCTACCATCTCCGAGAAAGACTGGCTGAGGTGCTACAGCCACGTTGTCCGCAAGTACATGCTGACGCGGACAGGGTGCTATTTGTCGACTGCAGGAATGCTCATGATGCTAGGGCATCACGACGTGAATGTTGCCAACCAATCTGACCTTGGCCGCATCAAGAAGATGATCACCAACCCACTTGCTTGCAGGATCATCGATGCACCAAGCGGTCCAAGAGATCATGACATGTTGGCAGGTGATTTCAGGGCTGGAACAACCATCCTCATCACCGACCTGATGTTCCGCGTGGGGACCCAAAGTGGGACGCATGGCATCCAAATGGGATTAGCTGACATGGGATGGGAAAGTGTCGTGGTGTTCAAGATCCATGATTCTGAAGCAGAACGACCCCTTCAGCAATTCCTCGACACCCTTGACAAAGTCAAGCAGTACCTCAGCACGGATACCGTCGACGATGGTTTGATAACTGTGCACCTTTGGTTGTCATTGCAGTTCCTACATGCACAAAAACCACCCCATTGTGTCATGCTTGAAAACGACTTCAAGAATATGTTTGTCAAAGGGGTTCTCGATCTTGATCAAGTTACGTCCAGACCTCTGATGGTCGCCATCAACAATGACTCCATGTTCAACGGAGTGGACTCTGTTACGTCCAGGATCGCAGAGGAGCTGATTGAGAAGATGAGGCTCCAAGGGATCTTGGTAACATCGGATCAGAGGATGTGGCGGTCAATGTACTCGCAATTCGGAAAACAGTATTCGATTTTGAGTACAACCAAGAAGGGGACTTTGGGAAAGACGGCAATTTGGTCTGTCATCGAGAAGAATCTATTTCGCCAAAGGGTCTTCCTCATGTGTGCCACGAACAGGGAACATGTATCAGTTCTCAATGAGGGAGCGTTCAAACCTGACGAATCGGGCATCATCGCCAAAGTTCTGGAGGATATGACCGGACCAACTGAGGCGTTCAAGATCGCAGGTGGCGAAATGACCCCTGGTGATTATGCAACTGACGACACCACAATCTTCCAGCGAGGCCCTGGAACCGCCGTGAACAGATTCACCAAAGACAAAAGGTTCAAGACCAGTTGGGTCGAACCGGTGGTCGGCACCCATGAGCTGGAACCAGTGGTTTCCGATCGATGCATGTGGTTCACCATTGACAAGGAGAACGAAGACATCCTGTGCGGAAGCTGTAGAGGCGCAGTGACGATGGATGAGGTCGAGACGTGCCAGTCGAGACCAACCCATTGCATTAATTGCTCCGCCAACACCCAGGACCATTACAAGCGTTCATCTCCCACATTGGAGGCCAGGAAGTCCGTACTACTCCTTGCAGCTAGGTTGAAGGTTGCATTCGAGGATCTTGGTGTTGACATTGTTGACATCAATCAAGGATTCCAAACATGGCTCACATTTACTGCGTCTTCGTTGATTTCAAATGCATCGTTGGCGTATGGGGAGCACTTGATGAAATCTCTATCTCACATGGGAGGAGTCAGAATTTCGAAGAGGCAAGCTCTGGAAATTTTCCGGAACGGACGCGGCAAGCAATTCAGCATATATCGCGAAAGAGTTTTCGATGATGTTGCAAAGAAGTGGCTTTTGATCTATAGAGTCACAAAGGATTGCGGAAATGTCGCATACAAAGACTTCTTCGAGAAGGTTGCCGTTCCCGAGGTGAAGGAGAGGAACGAGATTTTTGGATTCTCCCGTGCATCTGCCGAGAAAACTGGAGATATCATCGAGTTCTGGCTTGGTGTCTTGGACGTGGCCAATATGGCCAAGGGAGTCGTAGATGTTTTCAATGCTAGTGTTGATCCAGCTGAGTATCTCAATGGATTGGAAAAGGCACTGGCTCAATTCACATCGACCTCCCGAACCTCGAGCACATCAATGACAAGAGACGGGGATCCTTCGACTGCACACTGCAAACTGCAGAAGCCGAAAGGGTCATGAAGCTCATCCACGCAATCCCCGGATATGATTCGCTGGCCAATTTCTGCTGCCTCACGGACTGGGAGAAGGATCAGGTATTCTCTCATTATCGCAGGAAGAACAACATCACAGGGGGTGACGCCAGCATGGGCACTGATGCCGATACCAAGCCAGGTGACGAGTCGTCGGCTCACCCTGGGGAGGAGGAAGCTGATGAGCCAGCGAACGACCCCACCGATGTGGTCAGGGACTCAGAGAATTCCGGGAAACAACAACTTTTGGATGCGTTGGGAAAACTCTTCACCGTCTCTGAGGATGTCAACGTGTGCTTGTACTGTGGTAGCACCCAACATGGCCATCTTGAATGTGAACATGAGAAGAGGGATGAAGTCAGAAAAGTGCTAAAGGCCGTCCGAGCGTCGCTCGAGGCTGATAGTCCAACATCTGATGACGTCGATATGGAGCCTCCTGAGCACAAGAAGGACGGTTCAGGTGCTACTGATGGGTCGGGGCAAACGGATGAACCTACAAAATCGAGGTTTGGTGAACACCAATGGTACGACAGCATCAGAACTATGTCTGAAGTTGGTGACCTCGATGAGTACCCTATAGATCAGGTTAGGCTATTAAGAGCAAAATATCTTATATCCTATTTTCTATCTAATAGTCAGGATGCAAATAGGATATGCATAACCTACGCATAACCTAGAAAAAGGTTAGGTTATATCCTATCCATTCAAATAGGATAAACTATTTTTAGGTTATATACTCAAATAGGATAACCTATTTTTAGGTTATTTGCTGAATAGGATATAACATCTCCAAAGCTACCTTGCATTTTGATCACTAGGGCCACATAAATCAAGCTGCAATACTAAGGGGAAAATATCATTTTAGTAAAGTTGTAAACCATGTGCTGTTTAGGAAAACCTAGGAAAGCAAACTTGCAAACTTAAAAACTATGTGAAAGCCTAAGGCCACAACATAAGCCAACTTTGTTTTGTTTCAAATTATTTCAGCTGTTTGACTGTATAACTTCCAACAGTTGGACTTCTTCTGGTTTGTGTTGATTGAAAATTATGTTGGTTTGCTTTTTTTACAAACAATGATTATGGTGAAACTGCTAAATGCTGTGATGTTTACATGGTTGTTGTTTATTGGATGTGTTGTTTCTGAAGAAATAACGTGCCAACCCCACATTGGCATCAGCACCGTGGAAGTGATGTGTGCAAATTTGTGCAATAGCAAAATGATTTTTTTAAAAAAAAAAACAGTTGTTTTTTGCTGGTTTTTGTGTGTCTGCAACACCCGGGGATATTTTGAATTCGATATTGGAAGCTATTGGAGATTGAAAGCTATGGTTGGGTATTGGAAGCTATTGGAATTATTGGAGAGCCTTGGCGGGGAAGCAATCATTGCAGAATGTGTCTTGGAATGGAGATATTGGAGAACACATATTGGAGAGCTAATATTTGAGAGCAAGCAGCAAGCACTATTCTTACATATTGGACAGCAAAGCTGGTTCATGTTTCTGTCACCATGGCTTTTTGGCTCGATTTTAGGTTCCAGCAAAATGTGGGACTAAACAGCAACAAGTTGTGACATGCAGAAAAAATACAGTATGGGAAAGAGAGTCAGCAGCCCAAAATGCAAACTTCACAGTTTGCATGTGAAGCCATGAGGCTGTCTGTGTTTTTTTCCCCTGACTGCACGTGGAGCCATGGCAGAAGAGACCCGGGTCTACTTGTCAGGAATCCCTTTCTTGATGAACGAAGAGTGGCTGAGAATGCACCTTCTGAACTCAGACATACGGAGACCATGGAAAGTTGTTATCCTGCGGAAAGGATGGCACAGAAGCAAAACCCAGTGGGCCAATGCCTTCCTGTGGTACAATTCGAAAGACGAAGCCCAGGCGGTGGCCACAAGCCTGGATGGCCTTACCTCGCCAGGTTGGTGGAGGCCCTTCAAAGCGGAACTAGCATGGACAGATCCAAACTGGCATTGGCTTTCTGGCTGCAAATATTGTACAAACCTGTATGTGTGGAGGATTGTTGTAAATTGGTGGACCTTTCATGGTAGAAACATATGGTGCCACAGCTGGCATTCAGCACTTACAAGTGCTTTTTGGGTGTTAAGCAGTTGTGGTCATGCTTAACCTCTCAGGAACCAATGGTGGCAGGAGGACAGTGGTCAGAAACAGAGCACTTCACCGATCCTTGGCAGCACTTTTTGTTTGCAAGATAGACAAATGAAAAAGCTAGGAAGCAGCTATTAGGACATATTGGAGTGGACAAGCTTGTATTGGAAAATATTTACCGAATTTCTTCAGGAGACTTTTCACCTACTCAGGTGGTGGACCCAGGACGACCCCATTCTCATCCCGGACTGCAAGGACCAAGGAACCCAGACAGAGGAGGAGATCTGTGGCAGGACTGCTCCAGTCCTTGGCCCCCATCCTGGTTGCAGGATGCTGATCCAGCTTCAGCAATTGGGCAGAGCCTTGGTGGCTGCTGATCCTTTTGTCGCCTGGCCAACTCCAGCTTTCACCAGGATGGAAAAAAAAGGTCTGCAGATGCCATGGAAGATGCCGACTTGCAAGGGCCAAGGACAGTATTGGAGCAGTTTCACATCATTATTGGAGCACATTGGCATTTTTTGATGTTAAATGCGGTTTTTTGTTTCTTGCTGGAGGAACTCCCCTACTGAAGAGTCTATGAAGGTCGCGAAACCGAAGATAGCACCCAGGACAGGACTTTGTTTTGTGCATTTGGTAGGTTCCAGCTTGCTCCCTGGTCCTTTTAGAGTGAAGCTTTCTTGTCAAGAAAGTGTCCTTCACCTTTCTTGGCAGCAGGCCTGAAGCCAATTCAGGGGAAGCTGCAGTGCCAGATCAGCCTTCCATGGGCAACAGGACTGTTTCTTATTTCATCCAGTTTGAAGCTTGATTAATTTGAAGCATGTTGGGCAGGATATATGCACAGGCTGCCAGCTTCTTTTCAGGCCTTGCATGCCCACTTGCTTTGTTCCAAGTTCACAGCCTGGCATCTGATACAGTTCTTCCAATAGCGCCCAGGGAAAAGCAAGTCACCAGCAGTTGATGCTGCTTCTTCGAGGACTGCATTTATCTTGATGGTCACATGGCAATGGATTGCATGCAAAAAGGTGGTCCTGTCCTTCAGTTCAGCAGGAAAGACCAAGACCTGGCTGCACCAGTGGCTGAGCCAAGGAGTGCCATTGACATTCTTTGAACCCGATGTTTCTGCATCACATCTCTTGTCACAGGAGTTTCCCAACTGGGGGCAGTACTCTTCTTTTTTGAAGCTTCTTGGCTGCAGGACTCCAGTGGCACAAGAGGATGACAACTGGGGAACTTGGAAGGGCGATCAACACACTCTCCACTATTCTGAACAAGAAATGAATGAGTGGAGGACCAAACAGCAACAGAAAAGGAAGGACAAAAGGACCAAGGCCAAAGAAAAGAAATGGTCCAAGTGGGAGCAGGAACAGATGGCAAAGCAGGATCCTGCTGATCAATGGATCATTGTCGAGACAAAAACATGAATTCACTGCACTTGGGCCTATTGGTTTTTTCTTCTCCTACACTGGACATTTATTGGATTTTTTTGGAGAAGAGATGTAGTCCCAGTGCCTTTTTTTCGAGTCTTGCCACAGCCAAGGTACAAGAGTGCTGGCATCCTACATCGAAGCTGGACTGCATGATATCTTCCAACCTGGAAAAAACTAGATGGAGAGGGAGTGTGGTAGTCACTTAGAATTACTTGGCTAAGAATATAGGGGATCTTTGGAATATATTGGAGAGTATTGGAGAGATATTGGGATGATGATCTCTGAGTTGACATATTGGAGATGGAAATTGTATTTGTTTCACATGCCAGAAAATGACCCCATGCCCAGTTGAGGTACAACTCTGGAGCTGCTGTTTGAGATCGATTCCAAGGCCACTGGGATCGGGGTTGGCACTTGACTGTTGGATTTAGTTTTTGACATGAACATGGTTTATCCAATAGTGGCATCCAACTGCTGGGCCTGATTTTTTCATAAATGTTTCTTGCAGGGGTTCTGTTCAGTCTAATTGGACAGAAAGACTTTGGGAAATTACTGGAACAGAAGTATCCACCTTGTGGCTGGAACTCTAAGTAGACCAATGTTTTTGTGGCATTGCCTTTTTAGCAACTGTTTTTTGGAAACTGTATTGTGTTCAAGTTTTGGCCAACATTCTATTGAAGAAATACAGTTTGCATTGCAAGCTCTGCCATCACTGAGGTGCATCAGTGCTGCTGACTTCCAACCCTGGATGGATTTCATGAAATCTTCCTTGAAAAAGAGCTTGCAGCTGGGTAGTGGGTGAACTAGTGGGCCATTGCAAGGCATCTATTGGACACCTGGATCACTTTAACTAATCCAAGAATATTGCAGGCTAACTTCTTGGAGAAATACAATTGACAATAGTTACAAATCTGTGTTGTAAGACTGGTGTGCTTGTAGTGCTGTGATGTTTCTTAGCATGCTAGGTGCCTTTATGGCAAGAAGGCTAACATAGTTGCCAATCATACCTTATGGTTTTTGATTTGCAAAGGTATCAGGAATGGAGTGTTCTGCAAGGCTTTGCCTGGTATGTTGGGATGCTTAACTCCAAAACATGGCTCAATGTTTTTAAGTCTGTTTCTAAAGTTGTTGGGCTTTAGCTGCATGCCCACATTGCTGGCCAAAACAGCATGGAGAAGCTTGGTCATGATGGAAACATATTGGAGGCATATTGGAGACATATTGGAGGCTGACTATTGGAGAGATATATTGGAGAGGCAAAATATTGGAGAAGCTTATTTGGGAACAGTAGGGCACAGAACTGCCAAGGTCTTTGGAAACATGTTGTTTGATCTGCTGGTTCCCTTATATAAGTTTTCCTAATTCCAAGAAAGGGTTCATTTGTATATTTGTTTTTCAGAAAGCCTTCAAATGGAATATTTTTTCTGAATGGTGACCACAAACTGCAAGATTGTACCATGTTTCTTTTTATGACCATGTGATTTTTGGTATCAAAAATAAATTTACTTAATGAAAAAAAACAAATTTCACCAAAATCATCAGCAGTTTGGCCAGCAGTTTCACCAAACTGCTCAGCAGTTTCCCCCAAACTGCTCAGCAGTTTTGCCAAACTGCTCAGCAGTTTCCCCCAAACTGCTCAGCAGTTTCAGCAGTTTCACCAAACTGCTGAGCAGTTTGGGCAAAAGTTCAGCAGTTTGGTGAAACTGCTGACCAAACTGCTGAGCAGTTTGGGGGAAACTGCTGAGCAGTTTTTGTCAAATTGCTGTTTTTTTTTGCTTGGTTTTGCATAAATTCTTCACCATTTTTCTGGTTGTTTTCTTTTTTGGTGCTGGATTTCTCTGTAAGAGCATTGGTTTTTTAAAAATTGTTTTTAGTTTTCTGTGAAAGCATGGCATGGTTTGTTTGTTTTGGACAACACCGTGGACATGCATGTGAAGCAAAAAAAAGGGGATAAGTACAACTGAACCTGTGTGAAAATCATTTTTGTGCCAGGTACCCAACATACAAGGCAAAGTTCTCCTGAACACCGTGGCCTTGAATGTTTGGAAGTGAAATTGCACAGGAGGTGCCTGGCCACTATTGAGAAAACATTACAGTTTCATGTGCCCACTGGCCAATGCCAGACACACTGCCAGACAGAACGTCAAAGTATATGCCAGGAAGAATGCCAGACAGGATGTCAGAGTATGCCAGATAGAATGTCAGAATATATGAGCTTGCCCATTTCAAACATAGCCAGTCAATGTCAGTTACTGGGGTGTGTTCTCACCAGTGTGAATCAAATGTCAAAAGAGGCTAGCCCAGTAAGTGTATGGAACTGTTGTGCAATGACCCCTACTTTTGCTGTGCAGTGATCCCTACTTTTGGTTTGACCCCAAATCTTCATAAAGATCATGTGCCTCAAAGGCAACTTCAGTCCTATGGTTGCAAGCATGCATGGGAATGAAGCCTTAAAAACTCACCCCATGCCACAAAAAAAGTGAAATAACAACACTAGAATGTCTGCATGGAGACTTTCGAATGGCTTCTAGGGTGCACCCACCTGCACTGAAAGTTCCCAACATGTTTCCCATTTCCAATCTAAAAAGATTGAGCTTCAGCACCTCTCCAATACCTGGGCTGGAATATCTGCCGAATACCTCTCCAATATCTGGGCTGAAATATATCTCCATCTTATGTGATTCCTTGTGTCAGCAAGTCAGCATGCCACACTATGAGCAGCCTGCAGCCTTCCCAAAAGCGAATCCAAAAGTCAGCCAGGGGCCTTTTAATTATGCTTTCCAAAACAAGCCTTTTTATGCCAGCATGCGACATCCAAAACCTGGCTACAAAACCTAACAACACCTTTTGAGATAAAGAATGCCTTGAGATATTGGGTCCTCCAATACTTTGACCCCCCAATAGCCTACAACACCACCCACCCAGTGTAGCTCAATTTTTCACCCACATCGGAAGTGAAATGCCCAGAGTTCTTGCAGGAAAAAGGCATCGGTGGTACCTTAGTGGCAAATGCTGTGGCAGAACAAGGCCAAAGAAGCATAAGTCTCCAATAGGTTGACCACATGCAGTTGGCCATGTCATGCTATGTCTGCAGCACACCACCCAATGAAATTATCCAAACAAAGCCAACATTAATTCTTCAGTGCTACATTCCAATTCCCATGGAAAAATGCAAGCATGGTGCAAGGTCGAATTTTCAGAGGACCTGCAGGTTCAGTGCCTCAGCTGTGAGATGCCAGGCAACGCTTAGATTCCAGAAACAATTTCCCACATGCTCTGACATAATCCTTCAAAATTCTCAGTCCTGCAATAATGCCACATGCACCATTAGTGTCGAAAAAGCAACCTTCAGTGAACCAGAATCTTGTGCAGCCTGAATGCTTCTGTCAGGTATCCTGGTTGACCACAATCCATTGGTCTGCAGGGTCGTATTTTGCCATCTGGCTTCGTTCCCATTCTGCATTCTTGTTTTCTTTATTTCTGGCCTTTTTTTGTTTTCTCTTGTCTCTTCTCTTCTTTTTCCATTCCTCTATATCTTCTTTGCTGTAACCATTGGCAAGCCAGTACTGCTCATCTTCATGTTGTCCATCACCTTGCCACTTTCCCCAGGAATCTTCATCTGCATCACTCCTGAGACCAAGTTGCATCAAACGAGCTATATCTTGCCAGTAATATTGAAAATCCTCCAATATGTGCAAAACATGAAATAAAAGCAGGCACATCAACAGAAAAAGAAAGCAGTCCTGGGAGGTGGTGCGCTGGGCACTGGCAAAGGTGCTGCTGCTTTGGAAGTGCTCCTGCAATACAGAACTTGTTTGACATTACCAAAAGCTCACACTGGTGCCAATCCTGGGTGGCTGGTCTGGCTCAGGTGGCTTCACCGAAGGGCTTGGGGCTTCAGAGACTGTCCTGCCACACAGTAGCAAATTGCAAGGCTGGCTCTTGGAACGAATTTTGCAGTAATGAGTCAAAAAGGTATGGGTTTGGCTGCACAGTGCTGGGAAGTAACCTTGCCAACCACTTAAAGAAGAATCAGGCCTTGGCACAACTGCAAGCTGATGGTTTGTCTCAGTGAGAAAGTATGCAAGCATGACCTGTCCTCTCTCGAGTGGTGGGCGATGACTTTGCTGTTGCTACCTGGAGGGATTCTGCTTTTGTAGGTTCTTGAGTCCTGCAGCCAACTATATTTTCCCAAAATAAGATGAATATTTCTGAAATTCACAGCACCAGGAAGAACCACTCATTGAAACAAATGCTGCTGGTCCTTGCTGCCTTGACTGCCCCTTCAGTGCTGTCAGCAGGCCTTTTACTGGTCCTGGACAAAGGCATTGATGGACAAACAAAACACACACAGATACCCCAGTCTTGGAAATCTTCTCATCCTCTGGTGAGGTGGGAGCCCTAGCAGATGTAAGTTAGCAAAAGCTGCAAACAAACTGCTGGTTGAAGCTCATTAAGCAGTCCTTGCAAAGCTTGACTGTTCTGCTTGCAGCCCTGAGGCAATGGTGGTTGCACATGCAGCAGGCCTCAGTGACCCGGTCCATAGCAAGTATCTTTCTTTTGCTGCACAAAACACCTTCACCAATACAGAGAAGCCTATAGGCATAGAAGCTAATGTGCCCTAGTCTTCACTAGTGTCCAAGGCTCTGTTGGGGGCCGCCTCTCCACTTTCCATGTTGCCATCCTCCATGGCGTGGCTGCCACAGCGACTGGTCTTTTCCCCAATGCTGTTGCTGCTTTTCTTGCTGTCTGTGCCTTAGCCAGCAAGACATGAACAAACAAGAAGGATGGACAAACTGACCCCTGGCAAGTCTCCAATAGCTGATCATCTCCAATACTTGGATACTCCCATCTCTAATAATGATAGGTTCCAAAACAAGCACTAGCAGAAACACCTGCACATAAAAAGAGTTGCACCAAGCTGCAGCCATTTTGGACAGGTTCGTGCAAGCTCAGCATGCAGCCTTCTAGGCCAACCAGGTATTGTGGTTCTATCCAACACCTGGGCTACTGCAACTGCTTCTTCTGTTGAGCGATACCAAAGAAATGCCTGGCAGTACTGATCTTTGTGTCTATGATCTCCTTCTCGCTGGATTGTCACCTTGAGTGGTGGCTTAGCATCCAGGGAAACCAAATGGCTTCGAAGCCAGCTTTCTGAGATCAAGAAGGGAACGAAATTCACCCATACCCTTCTCTCCCCCAGAGGACATGGCAATCATGTTGACAGCTGAGGCACTTATGACCCCAACCTTTCTACAAAGTTTTTCTGGTTTGGCCCCTGGTTCTGAAATTTTCCCCAAATGATTGGTGTTCAGTCTATTTGTTGAAAACAACACACATGGGCTAAAGAAGTTGAAGACTCTTTGCAGCCTTGCTTGAGCTACAATGCACCACATACCTCAAAACATCACCAATGCATCGAAAAACCCACCAAGCAACAGATCTTGATTGGGCCCACATGGTCTCCAATACAACAAGTAAACCCCAAGAAACAAAACAACCTTGCTCCAAAATCCAACCAATGTTCCAATACAACTTCTAGGAGCCAGATAAGCTTCGAATAGAACCTTTCTCCAATAGAATGTTTCTCCAATAACATCTTTCTCCAATAGAACCTTTCCCCAATAGAATATTTCTCCAATAACATCTTTCTCCAATAGAACCTTTCCCCAATAGAACCTTTCTCCCATAACATCTTTCTCCAATAGAATCTTCTCTCCAATAGAATATTTCTCCAATAGCCAAGCTTCTGGGACTTGCAACATGGCTATGAAACAGAAAAATGTGGTGAACGTTAAACATGTCCACCACCACAAACCTTCTGTATGGCAAGGGGAAAGAGCACTGGGCAGTACTTTAGCTGTTGCCTTCAAGACCTTTCCATTGCCCAAGGCTGGAAAAGAGAGCTGTTGGTGGTGGACATCTTTGATGTATACCACCACCAGCCCTTTGTTCTGTTAAGACATGAACATGCAAGAGCATTGAGCCAAAATAACAAACAGGCCACTTGAGTCAACCACATCCCCACAAGAGCAGCAACTGTCCACCAATGAAAAAAAACATTGGCCAGCATCCTTGAAAAGCACTCAGGCTGTCACCAATAATCACCAATAATCATCAACAATCTCCAATAATTTCCAATGAAAACAACAAGCCTTGAAACTGATGAACAGCAGTTTGACAGCAGTTTCCTCCAAACTGCTGGAGAATAGGTTATCCTATTTGCTAGGAATTAGACAATAGGTTAGACAATAGGTTATCCTATTTCCCAGAGGTTAGGTTATGCATATCCTATTTGCATCCTGACTATTAGATAGAAAATAGACTACAGATAACCTATAAGATATTTTGCTCTTAATAGCCTAACCTGATCTATAGGGTATGGCAGATTCTGCATAGAAGGACGTGATGTTACAAAGCTAGGACCACAGAACATTGTTGACCTCAACGAAGTGGTCAGAGACGCTATTGTCAGAGGAGGAGGTGACTCTTGGTCAGTGCCAGACTTTATGGCAAGCTACTCTGATAACAACATCAGGAAGCCCTTCTACAAGAGAGTCGAGGCGCCGCAAGATGGTTTCTTGAAAATCATCCCGACCACGGGGGCCCATTTCTTCAACTGCTCTTACTTTGGCGGTGTAGAATATGCGGCCAACTACCGATTCGAGACTGGCAACCGACTCAATACCTACGAGGACAAGGTGAGTACATCACTAAACAGGATCCTGCGGCACAACGTGGGGAAGGTATCAGAACAACAGAGTCTGTCATGTGATGACGCCGGCTGGGTGCCCATAGAGGAGGTGCTCAAATGCGAGTCTATCTGGAGGCACGAGTACGCACGCTGGCCACATGTATTCCTTGCTCCAAAAGGAAGAGCAAATGATCAGAGTGCATGGAATGTCGATGAGGCAAACTACCGCATGACGTTGCTCTTCAAGATCATGTTCCACTGTGCCCGGTATGGACGTCGTGTTCGTGAACAAGTCTTGGCATTTGGTATCAACAAGGACATCGAGCGCACCAGCCTGACGTGCATTGACAACAAAGTCGATGCGAACACGAACATTCCTGATGAAGGTCTACTGCTCTACCCTGTGGCGGTCCGTGCTCCTACGGGGCACAAGGAAGGATCTTCAAGGGACGACGTCTCATTGCTGTCCTCATTACTTTCACATCCAATCGCGCCCAACACCATTTTGTCGTTACCGGTTTGTTTCCACATCACCAAGAAGACCAACCTTCGAAGCATTTGGAGGCAGGGATTAATTCCAGGAGGTCTTGGAGAAGGTCATCGGATGTTCACGTTCTTCAACCCGTATGTGCCATGGGATCACAGATCATGGACTATCACGAAGAGCGTTGATACGCGAAAGGGGGACTACATTTGCTTGTTCATCCCGACCGAGACCTTGATGGTGGAATATGGCGGTCGACTGACTGACTCGGGACAGATCGTCTCACCAAAGATCATCCCGTTCTCGGCAATCAAAGGAGGATGGATTCAGGACCCAAAGGACCAAAACAATAAGACATGGCTCCGGTTGTTCGTCCCGTCGGGCGACGACCAGGTAGTCCGGTCTGGAACTGTCAAATCAAGAACGGTAGCCACCAAGGAGTCCATCTTGAGGGTTGCAAGTCAATGCATCGACGCCGAAGATCAACCGTTTGACGAAACCGCCATGGATGCCATGAACATCGTCAACCAATTCAAGAACGACCTCATCAAGCCTGGCGGACAAGAACAATACCTGGCCCGCATCAAGCTGATTGACTACATAGTCGAACGCAAAAGGGTGCAAACATCAGGTTGCCGCCATTGTCCTCACTGTCTCAATGAGACGCCGACAAAACTAGCAGTGTGTCTAGTTTGCTGGACGGAACTGGAAAGTTGTGGAATCCGTCCCTATCGGCTACAAGCTCCTGAAGACGATGAAGACGAGGCCACGAAGAAAGAGATCGATGAAGAAGTTCGTCGACAAGAAGAATCGTTGTTCAAGGATACGGTCCATCAAGCACAAGAAAACGTATCCGAATCCAACGACTATGGCTTCAATCCCGACGAGGTCGACTACAACGAAGGCGATGATGAAGAAATGGATCAGGAGGAGGAAGCCCAACAGGAAGACGACGAAATCGTTGAAGAAGACGAAGATGAAATGGAAGTCGAACCTGAAGATGAATCCTCTTCCAAACTTCCAGCATGGACCAAGAACCTCGAGAGCGGCAGCAAGGGTATGCCAGAAGACGGACTTATCAACAATGATGTCTCCGAGGCCGCGGCTCACTTGTATGACAATGCTGTCATGTCAAAGGTCATCACAATGTTCAGGCTCTACTACAAACAGAGAGTCACTCTGACCCCAGAGGAGTACTATGAGATGATGACGGAAACCAAGCGAGTCCGGCTGGACCTGGACGACTTCTGTCCTTATACAGGAGAAGACCAGGATGGCAACCTCAAGCGACCGACGGAGCTGGAATTGGATGAACTCTTTCAGCAGAAAGGGAAGAGGAATTCATGGTCAGAAGGAGAGAAGTTATACTCAGGGCGACCAAGAAACATGATGATGCCTGTCATCAAGACTTTAGAGATCTATGAGAAGATGATGGAATTTCTGGTACGCGCTGGGTACACTCCTGAGTCATTAGGCTTTCTCATGCCAATGAACCGAATGCAGGCTGATGCCCAAGGGAAACAGGAGATGCGAGTAACCATCAGCAATTTCCTTCGACGACTGCTCAAAGGAACCTTTCCGGAGCACGAGTCATACACCTACTTTCGCTCCGGGAGCCACGGCTTCCCCAACTGCATCGAACTCCCAGCTTTCTCGGTATATCTGAGCCTGAGGGAGAAAGAACAGAGAGTAGAACTGCTCTTTGCAGCCCAACAGTGTGGCATTCCTCTACCTCAAAACTTTGTCAGCAAGATGGCTTATGCTATTCAGCTGGCCGAGGCCGAGGCGCAGAGGGGAAAGACCGAGATGAAAACGAAGATGGCTCCAACCCTTGGCGACGAAGTGGTGAGTGAAGTATTCAAAGCGGTTGGACATACTGCAGCTTCCAAGTTTGCTAAACCAACTGCGCAACCTTCACAGACACCTGAAGGCACTGGTTCAGCATCATCCTCATCGGCTAGTGCACCAAAGGGCAAGGCTATGCCGAAATCCCATGAACCATCAAAGGCACCGCCTGCAAAGCCTTCATCGCCGAAAGCTGCTCCGAAACGTGCGGCAGGATGGGAGAGAACTCCAACAGCACCTCAATGGAAGAAAGTCCGCCGTGAGCAGTAAACCAATTACTTCGATCCGTCAAGATGATCACTGGAATATGAGATGTGTATCGTCTTTATGAACAGATGATCAGGAAAGGATCAACTGAGTGGACTCTGAGCGAGGCAGTAGAATAATTCGCTTAGGTTCAAGATTTTTGATATTCCCAATCTGCACGAATTCCGCACTGTGCACGTGAATTCGTTAGTTAGCATTGTAAATCTTTAGTAGCGAAGCGATCCATTTCTCCCGACGGGTGAGTGGTATGCCTAGCCAACGTAGAAAAGTAGATGTTAGCTAGCAATAATTCGCGTTGTACAGTTTGATAAAGCGCCAAAGCATCGACAGCCAGAGAGTAGGCGAACCCTGAACCATTATTCCCGACGGGTATGTGGGGAAGGGGGAGCCGAATGGCACGTTTTATGTACATAGGCGTAATTCAAGTAGCAGAAACAATCTAATTCAAAGTTCCCTCTCTCGTGTCCGTGGTTCGAAGAATACCACGGGCATGGGGGGTGTCAAAGGGAACTGAACACTAGGACACTTGTGATGTACATGCTTAATTGTATATCTGGACGCCGTACTGGCTCAAGTCCGTGTGCGAGGAAAAGGGTCCGAGCTGCGCTTGCCATGCCTCATCAGTGTCCGGCAATACTAGCATAACAGGTACCGCAATTGATAACTACATCCAGAACAAGGATTCATTTGTTCACAATATATATATAATTATATTGTATGCATTATGTTGGAATCTATATGTTCAAAATATTTTGAGTATATTGATGCTAGCATGTTGATAAATCTTGGATGAAACCTCCGTTTCATGGCCTATATGGCCTTCATTTCATTGCTCAGAATCATTCAGATTAGGTAGCAATGGGGAGGACGGACATTCAGCTGTAGTAGCACTTAACGTGAAAACCAGGATCACTCCTCCCTGATAGTGAAGTGTGGGTATTTCATATCAATTGCAGTAGGGGAAACCATTACTGGCTGTTTGCCCATTCTAGATACATGAGGTACCGCCAGCATTTATCATGAATCATGTCCATTCATTTCTCATACTAGAATAGCAATTGACTTGGTGTATACAATCATTTTCTTACATGTCATCCAGAACTGGCTTCAAAGGAAAAATTGGAGGAAAAACCAATGGCCCATGCTTTCCATGTTTTCTTGCTTGGATATATGTTGGCTAATTCAAGCAGGTTCCCACATGTGTTCCTTCAAAAGAATCCCCAAAAAACCCTCCAGCAATGTAGCATCGATCTGGAAAATCACCACATCATCATGAGAAAATCACAAAACAAAACAGTTCAACAGATGGGAAAATCTATGGGAAAATCATTGATGATCCACTATTTTCCCATGATTTTCCCATATGTTTTCCCAATGTTTTCGGATGATTTTCCCCTGCTTGGATCCCCAGGAGGAGCTCTTGGAATGCACCGAGACTGGTGCCTTCTCGGGTGCCCAGCCTTCCTGTGAGCTGTTGGCCTGCGAGATTGGCACCTTGGGTCGAAATCTTTTGGGAAATTGCATGTAAAACATGTAAAACATGGGGATTTGACATGATTTAAGTGGAAAACATGTGATTTACCTAGGAAATTTGGGCAAACATAACAAACATACGGAAAATGAGCCATTTATAGATGATTCACATGATGATTTAAATTAACTATTGAAGATGACGATGTTCCACAGCTATGTTAAATAACCAGAGGATAAACGTAATAAATAATCGCACTTCCTCCGCTTAGTTTTAACACAGCTGTATGGAAAATATTGTCTTGTTTACTAGTGATAAAATGGGATATCATTTGTGAATGGGCTACTTTCGATAGCTACAGGTATCTCAAATTACCAGAGGGTAAATGTTGATATAATCGCTCATTTCATATGTTTTTTTCTCCCATTACTCAAGCATGATGCGAATAAATAAGTAATGTGAGAGCTGTTTATATAAAATGGGAAACAAATTGCCATCTTAATGGTTTATTATGGTTGCTATATACATGGTTCAATAGGGACAATCACGGGATAATAATTGGAATTGCCCTTTGGGAATCAAACATGGCTAGCTGGGAGTTTCCCGAAGTACATGGAGGTTTTAACGGTAGAAACATCTACTGTATAGATGATGGATTTCCAATATATGCATTTATGTTGGTTTACTGGAGGGTAACTGATGATTTTCGAGGTTTGTGAATGCACTATAGTTGTGCAAAGTTACGTATGTTGGATTATCATTATCGTGAACGATCCATTTGACCTTTTGTAAGTCGGTTCACCAACAAGTTCTTTTTGTTACCTCGTTAAAGGAACATGTGATGTCCTACTAAATTTGTTTTGTTATGCACGGGCTTCATGGGGCATCCAAGATTCTTGCATGACCGAATGCTGACTGTGCAACTGAGGCAATTTGCCGGTGCTGCCCGGTGTGGACATCAGTGGTTGCTTAAACCTCTTTGCGGGTACCTTGGTAGCGTGATGCGGGGAACAGCACAGCTATACAGTCATACTAATGCTGTCCAGAAGCATCACTGACGCCCCAAGACACCATCAGGGTTTCAAAATGCTTCTGAATTGGAATCAAGACCAAAGATACGGTTGCTTGATGTCCCCCGTGTGCGCATACTAGCCAAATTTCATGCTTGATTTGGGAGCCAAAGTTGAATCATGTTGAATCCATGATCATCGGAACTGGTACCGGAGTTGCTACAGATTGCTTTTGCAGAGATTCTCTGGTGGAATCTCTGGAAACTTGACAAGTCTCAACCATTTGTCGTAACATGTCGTACCCTCTGGTAATTTAACATAGCTATTGAAAATGACCATTTATAGTGGATTTTCCCATTGAAAATGGTGATTTTCCATAGTTATGTTAGTTTACCAGAGGGTAACTATATTCTCTATTTGGGTGGCACGACATGAACGCGGGTGCTTTGCTGTTTTACTTTGTTTCAGGGCGGAATCTAGCGCAGATGCAACTTTCCTGACCTTGTTCTGATTGAATTATGAGTTTCATGCTGTCACATTGGATGACTAGAGTTCCACAAAACTCCAAAATTTCATGGAAAACACGATGAAAAACATGTTTTCCTTGAGGTTTTACTTTAAACCACCTCAATGACAAGGGCATCATTATAGATAATATATATATATATCTATCAGTCTATCTATCTATCTATCTATCTATCTATCTATCTATCTATCTATCTATCTATCTATCTATCTATCTATCTATCTATTTCCACCTTGCCGCACCATGCGACGCCGCGACGCTTCCACAAGTTCCGTGGAACGTGGTGGAACTGCCAAGGCAGCAACTGCAGCGTCACCTGCGATGTTGGATATGAGGCACTGGGGAGTGGAGGCCATTTTTGTGATGATCATTCCCATAGGATCCATGTATGCTATATATGGTAACATTTACCATCAATATACCCCAAATGTTAGCATATATACCATACATGGATCCTATGGGAATGATCAATGCTGGATGCGATTTTTCTGATATTTCTCCGAATTATGCCCATTGACAAGGGAAGATGAGTCTTTTCACGAAGATCTGGGGGTTTCTCATGGGGGATCCTGAGTGGTCCCCATGGGTTTCCAGGGCGCTCCATCCAGCTATGTGTGCGACCTCTACGGCATCTTCAACGGAAGCGCTCCCAGTTGCAGTCCTAAGAGCCACTTGGCTTGACCAAAAGATGGGGAAATCTATGGACATTTGGGATCACCAGATCTTGATCGTTGTTGGGATTTACACATTTCTTGCCGGGTAGCAGTAAACATTATATACAGGTATATATATATATGTATAATATATATATATATATATATATGTTGTGCCATATCCAGATCATTCAGATTGTGAGTTTTTTGGGGTCCAGAGTGTAAACATCAGCATCTCCTTTTCATGGTTATATGGAGGAGGACGGTATTGTTTGGTTGCGCAAGTCAGTCAAATGGGCTCCAAGAGAAAGTCTGTGGCCAATCAATGGCCCCCCTTATCAGGAAACATGCTTTTGCTTTGGTCAGTTTACATGAGAGGCCAGAGTGTTGTTCCAGGATATGGTTTGTGTATCCTGTATGATATTATGTAATGCTATATTTATATGATACTGTAATATGTATATATATATATACACATAATATTACGCTGCTGTCTTGTGTTTGATGATGTGTTAAATCTGCATGCATTTATTGTGCAGATACACATGTGCATATACACATTTGATCACATTTGTCTACTCACTCTGCCTTGATATAGGCGTGTGCCATCTGGGTTGTAAGCAACATAACATCACTGCATAGTTGGTAACCGGATCAAATTTGTCTCTTTAAGGTGCACATTACAGGCCCCATTTTTTGGTGCACCAAGACTGCAGGATGCTTAACACACATTTCAAATATACTGAGTATCAGAAGCAACTCAGATGTTCCGAGGATTTATAGATATTCAATGGCACCAAGACCTTCCCCAGCCACGTGTCAGTTCAATGTTCCAGCTGAGGCTGTTCAGTGCCCAGCTATTTGGAGGGCAATTCTTCCTTCAATGCTTCGTCCTGCTACGGCCTCTTTCACGGTCAGACCTGCTTGAGCGAGTGTATGGTGGGCCGCTGGCCTGCGACCGGTGGAATTTGAGGACTTTTGGGGAGATGATGATACTGGGCCAACCGACTGGTTAGATACTTGAGTTTTTTTGCGCTATCAATGGTAAACATATACTAACCAGCTAAAAAATAGATGATAATTATAGATGAAGGCATGTTCTGAATGGGGAGTATGGATGATGATGGATGATGATGAGGATGAGGATGATGAGGACGCCGATGAAAAAAGGACGATGCAGTTCTATCCTTCATTATCCTTCATTATGATCATTATGCATTATATATATACATATTTGCCCGTACGAAAGACATACACATGCACACACACATTATATATATGTATACATACGTATGCGCACTTTATACAAGGGGTTTAGCAGGTGATTTCA
This sequence comes from Cladocopium goreaui, assembly GCA_947184155.2. NCBI lineage: Eukaryota > Dinophyceae > Suessiales > Symbiodiniaceae > Cladocopium > Cladocopium goreaui. The sequence continues at coordinate 99,191 of CAMXCT020000151.1, read as the reverse complement.
GTTGTTTACCAGCTTAACAATTAAAGGTCCATATCCAATCCTGGCCATGGTGGTTTTTTATGTTTTTTTTCCACCTGGCCATGGTGAGGCTATGCCGGGCTTCCCTCTCAACACCTTTGTAGTGATGGAACGCTGCTGGGTGCCGCGCCCAGCTGCACGCCCGAGCCATGCACCTTTGAAGGCGGAAGGAACCAAACAATAACGGGGCAGGTCACAGGAGATCATTGCAGGGATTATAGATGATCTAACTATCCATAATTGTTACCATATGATGGTTAATTATCTATTATGGATGATCTATTATCATGATAACCATCAATAGCCACATGATATGATTATAGATTATTATAATATAACCATATGATTATTTAGAGGATCATCATCAACCATCAATGATTATTGGAGGATCATCATCAACCATCTAGAAATATCAATTTTGTAGATCAATAATAACCATAGAAATATCATTTGGAGATCATCAACCATCTATAAGTAATCAATTAATATCTATAATGTTGATTAAGTATATTAATTTTGGGCATCAACCATCTAGATTTTGTTTTGGATGAACCATTTATATCCATTGACTATTTTGATGAACATGTTGGAGATTACAGCAAGCATCTATGACCATATATGATCGGTTGCAAAGAGTTTGACAATGATTTCATCATGGATATATATATATATATTGATAGAGTTATCCAAGCTCCAACTTGGGGTTGCAGTTGGGGTGAATTTGATGGTTACAACCATGGCAATAACCTTCATGAGTTGGGATATGAGGCCCGTACAACAAGTTTTTTTTGCCACTTCGAAACGGATCTGGACCTATTTTAGATCCTCATCTATGGTTGGACCCTTTTCATACTGGGAATGAGTGGGGGGTTGACCATCTATAAGAAAGTCTTTGGGCGCCCCGAAATCATCCAAGAACTATCAAGATAGTTGTTGGTCACTTTTCACATGAATAGTTTTCAAAACCCCTTTTTGTTGATGATTATCGGCGATTAGAATGCTGCAATATATATATATATAGGGGAATCCTTATTCTTAACCAACCAGTATATATAGTGGAATGACAGATGTTGAACATGCTCACATGAGTTTTCACCAATAGTAAATCACTAATTTGGTGAGAAAATGTGGCCCTAATTTCAATACACCTCCGAATCAAGGATCGTCCCCTTGGGGGAAATTTCGGCGCCATTGAACCCCCTTGGGCTGTTTGGAGCTGTTGGTGGAGGTGGGCATTATTATTGGTTATGGGTGTTTACTGCCCAGTACTTATATAACATGTTTTACTATAATGCATATGATTTCGCACTTTGGTAACGTATAGGGACCTCAAACAATATTGGGGGGAACTTTCCAGAATGGATATAGGTTCGATTGCTCTTAAATTGGTGTGGGAATATTCCCAATTAGCCAGACACATAGTTTTAGAATGAGTTGGAATCAGCTGCTACCTATCCTGTGATGTCAAGCCCGGATTTATACACATCTAGGAGAACCCCCCAAAAAATAAATGCTTGAATGGTACCCCCCTATTAAGCAGCCTATAGAGGTTTATTATATAATTCAATGGATTGGTTCCAGGGACATTTGACAGGAAACCCTCACATTTCATGTTAAATCATTTTTACAATCCGACGGATTTCCTGTAGATTTCCCACCAATCCATCCATGGTTTCAATGGTTTCCATTCAATCATCCTGACCCTGCGGCCCTGCGGGCCCTTTTTAATGCAGCCAGGCTTTGCTTTGGGCGTAGCCTTAGACCCCTCGCCATGCAGCGGCACAACGTCGGGTCAGAGTTGCCACCTGCAATGCGTGCAGGGCTATGAGCTCGTAGGCGCCGATGGGGGCCGATGGGGGCTCTGAAAGCTGCCATCGTAGGCCTAGGTCCAAGTTGGTGGTTTCACTTTGGAAGCCCAAAAAGACTAAGAAACCCGGGTTGGATGAATTTGAGCGCCCAAAAATTGACAATCATTTGAGGTTGCCGGATTGTCATTTCAGGAACTGACAATCTGATTAGCCGTGGCTACCAAGAATATCAGATTGACATCACTCGAAACAGGATCATGGCCGGGTGGGGTCCCCTCAGCGACAGACATCCGCTGGTCGCAAGGATGTGGATGCTGCCCTGGGCACATCTCATTTGTTGACGGGAGAACGAGTTATTTTGGGCTGCACAAAGTGCGAGGTATTCTTAATGTTCATAATGGTCAGATGATTTGAAATCGTCGGTTTCAACCCATGCTTCTGATCTCATCATAATCACATCGATGTTCCCACATTACTCCCACATTATACTTAGACATATTCTTCATGATCTTGTATATATATATATATTATATACGTATATATTGAATATTCCCACATCAAGATGAATAATTATTGAGATATATTGATATTGCCTATGTTTGATATATTCTTCATTGCCTATATATATAGAGTTCCCAAGCAATTCCTATGTCTTTTCTCTACGATCTCCACCGTTCGAACGGCAGGTGATGGTACCTTGACATGTCAAGCCGAGACGGGCACCTTCACTAGCAGCAGCGCCAGCTGCGTCCCTGGGAAGAACAAATGGATCCAATGGCTGACTTCGGCAGCTCCAAGCCATAGGATTTACATGGATTCATAGGTAAATGATAGGTAAATGATAGGATGATAGGTAAATCCAAAGGGATGAACACACACACATATAATAACATGGTCATCCAAGCATCATTTAAGGTCTATATATAGGCAATTCACCATCCGTAGCTGTGGTGGTTGGAGCCTGTCCAATGGTTTATGAAGAATGATTATGAAGCAACAGGATTTTTTTTTTCCATTCCCCCAGCCAACAGATCTCATATATAGACCCTGGGAATAGGATCATTATATTACCATTCCTCAACCAACATATCATATATATATATATATACACTCTGGTAAACTAACATAACAATGGAAAATCACCATTTTCAATGGGAACATCCACTATAAATGGTCATTTTCAATAGCTATGTTAGTTTACCAGAGGGTAGACCCTGGGAATAGCCAATGTTTGAAGGAAAGAATTGTCTTCCGACCCCCACCTGCCCCAACTCGTGGCAGGGTCATCATGTTGGAGGGGTGGCACTGGTCGTTCCAATGAATCATTTAATCATATTTAATCCCATCCAATCACAATACTAAACCATGCTTCCAATTGGACACTATTATCATATTACTATTATCATATTATATACATTGATTATACAATTATATATATAGAATACATATGACTGGTATGGGGCAGAGATTCATAGAGATTCCATCCCAACAGAATGATCAACATATGGGTGTTTTTTCCTGGTATTTCCACCATGGCAAATCAATTGGGAATTTACGCGGGAAACCGGGGGTTCCATGGGATGATCTGTATTTCACTCAGATGTCAAAATCTTTGGGATTCATAGTATAGTTATAAATATAAATATATATATATATATACATGTATATACATATATCTATATATTAGAATTACCATATATCATATTTCTGCCAAACAAAGACTTTTGCACTTTTGGCATCAGTGGCATCTCATCTTTTGAAGGGCAACCTGTTCAGCCGTCCAAGGAGCCGGCGAAGTGCGGCAACCTCTCCACTTTGTCCGTCTTCGCCAGTGCTGGCGTGGCGCGGCAGGTCAAGCCGGTCAAGCCATTTAAGACCCAGGGGATCACCCATCTAAGTATTGGGGAATTTTGACTATTCATATAGCTAATATAGATTAAATATAGCTAAGCTAAAGATTAAGGTATAAAGGATGGATGGGATGGATGGGATTTTAGTATATTTTAGTATGTTCTAGTGTATATATATATATATAATATATATATATATAATATATATATATAATATGTATATATATATATCTATGTGTATATATATATAGTCCATAGTAAAGAGATTTTCATGTGTTTCAAATGGATTTGCGAAATGTGTGATGTATCCTAATGAATCCCATCCCCCGATGGGAAACCCATCGGCAAGTGATGATCAAACCACCAGATTTTGGGGTATCTGTATATACCCTCTGGTAAACTAACATAACAATGGAAAATCACCATTTTTAATGGGAAAACTCACTATAAATGGCCATTTTCAATAGCTATGTTAAATTACCAGAGGGTATCTGTGTGGTTTTCACAAAGCCACAGGTACACTCAGGTACACCAAACTGGGAAAAGTCTGGAAAAGTCCCATCCACAAACGTATCTCCTTATATCCCATCGTAAGATGGCTGCTGAGGTGGGTGATTCATGCAGCAACCTGGTCTTTGGGCAGGCGCGGAACTGGACACATCTCAAAACTCATGCTATTACCAACAGACGCCAACTGACTATAGACTATATAGCTATCTATGGTTGCAAACTCGAAGAACTTAAGATGTCCTCGCTGAAGCAAGTTCTGGGTATTTTGAGATCGAATATAGAATTGGAACAAGATGGAACGAGATGCACTGTCAGCATTTGCAGTCCTTAAATGTGTATAGCCTACAGTCTGTGTTTACTTCAAATATGTTTACTGTAGATTGCCTCGCGCCTACATACAATAAGGAATATGCATGCATATGTTGATATACTCCATCATGATTGACATTACTATTTTGCGATATGGCACTATGATCAGTATAATATATTTATCTAGATGGTGCGACATTTGTATTTGTATGCTGCAGTCTTTTAGCATTTCATCGGGGCATGTTTTAAGGGCCACTGCACCCTGCTGCCAGGGCTGCTTTGCCTTCTGCCAGCAGGGATATCAGCTGGATGGCAATGTGAGTCTCATGCAGTGTGCGGACGTTCCCTGGCGGATGGAGTTGCTTCAAGTATCACTTACAGCAACTGATTCGTGGTTACTGTACAGCCACGTTGTATTGTAGTAGTATCCTACCAGCCGTTAGGAATTCATAGGAAATCTATAGTGGGCATTTGGATATCATGGCCTAAAAAGATCTCAAAAGTTAATGTTCATTTAGAGGGGTAATTGTAGATTATACTGTACTGGAAAGGGTTGAATTGGACCTGGTGGTGCTCCGAGGTGGCTGGGATAGCTTGACCCCAGCGCATCTGAGGCTGGAACTTCCAGCGCTGGCTTTGTCGAAGTATTGGAAGGCCATGGGCATCATGGGCCTTCCAGGGGCGAAATCAGTGCAAAACCACCTACCCTCTGGTTATGACTAACATAGCCATGGAAAGATCCATCATTTTTAATAGGTAAACCATCTATTTCTATGGGCCATCTATACCATGGCTATGTTAAATAACCTGATGGTAACCTATTCTATAGTACTGCCCAAGCAAGGGGAAAGATTGGCTTTACTAGGGGCCATGAATATCAACCTTTTATGTTGACATAGTCACCTGGACAGTCCTAGCCCCAGCTGGCTGACATGATGGAAGCCCAATCCAGGGGCCTAGCAGTAACAGTGGACAGGTTTGAAGGAACTGTATTCTCAACGACCCCCAAAAAGGTCCCTTAATTTTGTCCAGGAACCTCACACAAAATGTGGTGCAACAAACAACTTGCCTTATTTGGGATTGTCATGGATTGCCGGTATTTGTCTCAATATGCGCGGGGCCATTATCCACATTGATATAGGATGAATGTGCAAGTTTGGAGCATCTACCATTCCGGGAAAAAGGGAACGTATCATCTATTCCCGAAATTTGATGGTTGCATGCCCATTTTCAGAATTCTAGCATGGGTATACCATCCGTGTTTTACCAAACCAAACATCATATTCTTGCTAATTCATCATATCGCATTTCGTATCCCAACAAATTGTAAAACAACTTTTTCATGATACTCCCATCATATTCACATGATACTATTGATGGAAGAAATCCTGCACCAGTTGATAGGTTTAACATGGTTTAACCCATTATTTGTAGGGTTTCAACCATGCAAGGTGGTCCAGGATACCTTCCATCTACAGTCAGCCCAGGAGGAAGTCAGTTGGCTGCGGTGAACTCGAGTGGCCCCAGTTGTACAGCCAAGCCTTGCACGGCAGGGGTGGGGCCTCTCAGTCGCCGTGGCCAAAAGAGGAAACCAATGGGAATGGGGTATAGCAACCCCCCCAAAAAAATGGAAAGGTCAAATCACACAAAAGTGGTGGCAAGTTATATAATCTATTTTTTGGGGTTACCCACGCAAGCTGGAAAACAACATACGTAGGATGTAGAAAGCTCCGTCTATGGCTTATGGCCTTCAGTCATTGGCTGAACTCTGAGAGAGCAATGTGGGAAGGGGGAGAGAGAGAGAGAGAGAGTGCGACAGAGTGAGACAAAGAGAGAGAGAGGGCGAGCTGGTACAACTGGCAAAAACAGCTATATAATCATGAGGAGACTTGACAAGACTTTGGTCAGAAGGAATGAGCATCAGCAGGACGCTTGGAAAATCCGACCAATGTTGAGGCTAGTCATGTTATGTCATGTTGCTGTCACAGTTCAGGACTGTGGATCGCCACAAAGCTACCTTTGGATCCCTGGGGGTCCAAGCGGCACCGCTATGAGGTCCCAAATCTTCGGGGTGCCACGCATGACTGCGAAGGCAAAGTGACCGGTGAGACCTGCACTATCAGCGCCTTTCACTGGATGTCCCCATGGGGTGACTATGGTCAGAAGAACGGGGTAGGTTGGAATATCTTGAATACCTGTACACATATACACCTATACACGCATATTACTGTATATATGTATATATAGACAAATACATCTAGGATCATATAGGCTAAGTGCATGATAGCCCAACAATGCCTTTCATGTATGGTTATGTTTTTGATTCCTCATTTTGTGATCGGGTACGCCACATCACATCTCTCCGGGCGTATGCATTTGTGCCCTTTGTCAATGCCGGTGAGTTTTGGGATGGCCCACTTGCACATGACAATCATAAATATACATATAATTACATATAAATATACGACTTTCAGCATCGCACCGAGGCTACGTTTCGATGAACCTAACAGGAATCCTTTAGTGATGGCAGTGATACCTGCCGGGTGGTATGAATAATGCAAACGTTGGAGTCTGAAAGGGTACCCAACACACTTGAAGGGAAACATCGCAGAACTTACGTAGATTCACTTAGTACTACTTTGGACGATATAGAAGTTGTACTGCGAGACTGCGAGACATCTAGCAAGTGGCAAGTGGGAGCGATTTTGTTGGCGCTGGGTTCTCTATCCAGTTGCAGTCTATCTTGGGCAATGGCTCAGCGGTTTAGGAAAAGTAAATCACCCATTTGGGAGCATCCACTGGCAGGGGGAGCTCCTCAACTTCTATTCCAACGCTTGTTGGTTTTTGGGCGATTGCTCAAAGTCCCGTTCCAAAGATTGGAAACATACATTATTTCGAAGATCATTGGAGACCAATAACTACATAAAATTACTGCTGATTACTGCTAGGTAAACTTTGTGGAAAGGTTGGCGGATGGCAGCCGAAAGGCAATCATTCATAGTCAGCAAGCCCCCCATTTATGGGTGAAGGCGATGTTTACCAATAGTTGTGGCAGTGTGCGCGAATCATCCAAGGCCCATTCGTAACCGATTCCCCCGGTCATTTCACAGTTTGCTATGAAAATTACCTGTCAAGGGCCGGTTAATGGATGTGATGTGTATATATATATATGAAACATAGAATTTTGGCCGGTTTTATGGATGATGACCTACAGATGGCGATTTTCCATTGCAAACTCTTGAATTATCAGACGCTGGCTGCAACACGCGGCAAGTGTCATCACTGAGGTGCGGAGCTTGGCTTCATTCTCACAGGACCCAGTACCTTGACCTGTCAGGCGCGGCCGCCCCTAAGGTTCCGACAAATCAGGCCTTTAAAATTAGAAAAAGGTGATCAAACTCATGTTTGATGATCTATAATCTTATAGGATCTTGCAGGAATACAATGGAATTTAATGGAATATAGTCTTAAACTCGACTTTTATTGGAGACATAGTTGGCCCACAGTGTTGCGAGGGTTGCCTTTGGGTGGCGCCGTTGGACTTGGCTTCAAAAGAACAGAGCACGGCCACCAACTTGATTATATACCATCACTTGGGCTAGGTGACATCGGTTTGAACTGATAGATGCTGGTGGGGTGCTACCTTGCTGGCAGGCCGATGGTTCCTTCACACAGGACTGTCAAGCGAGAGAAGGGACAGTGGGAAGACATTTACTGAAACATATGATCGCTATAGTAGACGAGGGAGAGACTAGTAGTGGTTTATACAAATACGTGGCAACGGACTCCAAACCCGGCCTATGTAATTTTCATATTTTTAATTTCAAAGATGAGTGCAACACACGCAGGTCAAAGATTCAAAGATGGTCAAAGGATGCCGTGCCCAGAGAGTCCAGGTGATTGGCAAAAGCGAGCCTATAGCAATTGCCCCACATTGCCAGCGATTCGACAACGCGCTTCAATTTAGACCAAATGCCCACACCTGGGCTCTACTGACAGAATGTTGCAAATTAGCCAACCATGTTGTTTAAATGGTTTGCTTTTCCATGCTGGATCCTTGTAAACATGTGTAAACCATGAAAGAAACATTGACTTTACATCAATTTTACATCATTGACATCTCATTGAGAGCTCCTAAAGTGCATAAGTCCCACATGTCTTTCCAGAGCGTTTCCTACAGGACCTGCCCACCATCGAGGCTGCAACCTGTGCAGATCCAACCTTTGAAACGGGCGTGGGAAGCACCTGCGATAACAAGACCATTGGAGCCGACTGCTGGGCCTACTGCCTCAGTGGATATTCCGGCAACCTGGTAGAACCTGGTGGAGAGATGGGAGCGAGATGGGTTAGTTCTGTTTAGTATTGTTTAGTCATGTTCAGTTGCTGAGATTTGCGTGGATTTGCTGAATATAAGATGATAAGGCAAAGAAAATCAAAGAAACCGTTGACTTTCAAGCTGCATGTTCCGACCAGACCATAAATACCGGACCCATGTTCATTTTTTTTAAACCTTAAAAAAAATGCCAGTTCCGCAATCACAAGTGCGATAGCTGGTGCAACGGCTTTCCCAGGTTACCATCCATCACGTGACAAACCACCAAGTCATCGGCAGAATTCAGACACTGTACGAAAGTAGAACAATACTGAAAAAATACATAAAAATACAATATACCCTCTGGTAAACTATATAACAGTTTGCTATTGAAAATGGCCATAGAAATAGTTGATAACTGCCCATTCAAAACGGTGATTTTCCGTTGTTTTTTGTATGTTTACCAGAGGGTCATCGCCAGTTTGTGAACGGTTCAAGGCATTCACCCCGGAAGTTTCCGTCGCTTAAATCAATGACACCTAATACTCGAAGATAATTTTCCCCCCAATGGGACCCAACATGAATCCAGGAACTGGAACTTTGGACATCTAGGGATATCTAGGGACTGTAGGGTTTCGATAGGGTGGTATTTGACATCAGGAAGAAGGCACTAGTCTCCCCATTGCCTTGGCCTTAAACCATCTTAAACCCAGTGCTGCAGGCACTCCAAAAGCCTACCGCTGCCAAGCCAATGTGACCGCCAATGCGGTGCAGATCGAACCTTTAGGAGATGCAGTAGTCTGTGTCAGTGGCTGGACAGCAAATCTGGCATGGGGCCACCAGTGGCCCCAGGATGGCGAAACTGAGATGTCATGTATTGGTTTCGATATGAAAGAGGAGAGTTCTCGCCCACCAACGTGTTTGGAATATGACTACGAGTTTCGCAGTGTTGAAATATTGGAAGTTCGAGGTTGTGTCTCAATGTTGAATGAGAGGTAGAGTTAAAGGCGTCATGTTTCAAATCCAACATTTGTTGAAGCATTCGTGGATTCCAAGCTCTGACTGTTTGGATTTTCTAAGTTCAGGAAGCTAAGCAACAATTTCAGGACAGTTGTGGAAATCACGTGTCGCCGGTCTGATGTTGCAACGCTTCGCCATGAACCATCGAGGCAAGACACGGCAAGCCTGTAATCAAAGTCCTGGAAAATAAGCCATTTGCAGATGACATCGATGGTGAAAATGATGATTTTCCATTGCCAGCTTGGATTACTAAGAGTACCCTCTGGTAATTTAACGTAGCTATTGAAAATGGCCATTTATAGTGGATTTTCCCATTGAAAATGGTGATTTTCCATAGTTATGTTAGTTTACCAGAGGGTAATTGGAGAGTCCGCCCCACTCACTTAGTCACTTAGTCGGAATCAGACGAATCGGAATCAGACGAATCGCCAAAATGATCCTCCAAGTTCTACCATGTTCTAGCCCTTCATCCCAGCTGTGTCTGGTTCCAACCTTTAAGGTACTGGTAGTGGGCGACGCCTGTCATCCTCCAATTGTTTGGCCGCTTGGTGATACAGCGCGAGGTTGTGGCACCTGGAACTAAGTACCATCGAGTATTTTTTGAGGGACCCATATTATTATGTCCCATCTATTTTCCGATGAGATCTGATGAGGATATAGATTCCGTACATTGTTCGGATGGGATGATGCAAAAGATCAAGACGGGAAGGTAGGTCGTAGAATATCTTAGGATGTCTTAGGTGTGTATAATATATATATATACATACAATATATATATATATAATATTATATATATATATGTATAATATATATAAATATTATTTATATATTCCTACATATACTAACCCACCAAAAAGGTAGCCATCAACTTTTCTATCTTTTTGTTTCTTTTTCGGGGTTACTATAGATGACGGCAAGGACAGCTCGGCGGTGGTGGTTGGCCTCTCCACTGATTCCTTCACACATGACTGCACCGGAAAGGCGCGGCTGGGCGCTGGGCTGATGCCTTGGGAAAGGTTTTTATCCAGTTCCAATGGATTAAGTCATGATCTCAGTATCTAAAATGTTGGGGATGAGAAGTATTTTTAAACACACCCATGTTTCCTTGACTCAACAAAATTCTGAATATTGTGGGTTTGCCGCCCGATACTCAAAGATGGTATTCTGGACCATTAGGTTGGACCACCCAATAGCTGAATTGATAAGTATATCAACTAGGCCAGCCCTAAGTTATTTGGATAGAATTGGATAGATGCATAGCAATATATCGGAGATGAGCCATCTTGAAAACCATTTGTTGGAGGAGAGTCTAGGCCAACAAACTATATACTTTGACATACTTTGACAAGATTCTGCAAGTTTCCAACATGTTATTTGGTTGGTGGCTTGTGTATTTAGACCCCCTGTGTTTGCAATCAATTTCAGTCCGGTTGCGCGCTCCAATAGTTGCATCCGCAAGTTCGGGATACATCGGGATACTTCACAGACATCCATTGACATACCCAGATCTCATCATTCTGTAGATGGATATATAATATATAGTCTAGTCTTCATATATGATGTGCCATGCTCGAAACATGGATTATTTTCCCAAGTTTTCCCATATGTTAATGATAGTTAATGGTCATCCCCAAATCATTAGTGGCTAATATTCTCCATGATAAGAAAATCCCGTTCATGAATGATGGCGGGATGACCATGCCCCATGAATCGCATGTGACTGGACCATGGCACATATATTTGAGCATCTTGGTTTGGTAGGTTAACGGCCAAATACTTGTGCAATGAACGGAGGAAGATAATATGCTTTGCCTTGATACCTCCTGGGTTTTCTGTTGGTGGCTGCAACACCTTTCCCGGAAAGCGCCTGGAAAATGCCTTGCCAGACGTTTGGTTCGTAGGGTGACGGCTGATCAGATTTTAAGGAGGAATCCTGCTTGACATCCTTGGTAGCAGACCAGACGGAACATAGTCCCCAGTCAGTCTCAGCATTGAATCATACACCATTTTGCTGTGTAACTTAAAAAAATGATATTTGTTTAACAGTTTACGAAACTAAATCGTGTATCAACTGGGGAGGATCGCTGGAGGGTTCCTAGTTTTTTGCTATGTGAAAAACTATCTAACTATCAACCATGGCAAACGTGCACACATGTTTTGACATGTTTTGACAAGTAGTCAGTATGACAAATCCTCTCCCCGAACATTATATAGATACCCCAAATAACATAAATAACTGACTTCAAAACACACACTAGATCCAATAAAAGACAAAAGGTCAGCGTGAAGGGCACTGGAAAATACCACAACAGGGATCAAAACAATTGATTCATTTTAGAGGATAGAGAGATATACTTGAGGCATTCTGTGCATGCATATTATTGATATGTTTTTTTTTGTGTGTTTGTAGATCTATATGTGTTCATTTGATTTCATGATCAATAGGTATATACAACTATGCATTATATACTATATGTTTCCGTTGGTTGCTGTCACCAGCTCCGACTGTCGGAGGCGAACAACGACGCCTGCGTGGCACATTGCTCCCTGGGTTGGAACATGACGGAAACAGAGCCCTCCATCTTCACCTGTCAGAACGGCGACCCGGTTTTTTGGGGTGGATGAAGGCGGGAATCCAGAGTGATACCAATGGATACCTGATACCTGGCAAAACAAAACGGCAAAAAAAAACGAAACGCCTCGGAGGGTCTAAGGCGCTCCATTTGATCTGAGGCATTTTTGCTTTGCTGAGGCAGTTTTTGTTTTCTGATGCGTTTTTGTTGTAATCCTTGTTTTTCCTTTTTCTCTGTTCGAGATTGTTCTGGGATGGGTACATTGTTTTGATTTCAATACCTGCGAACGCAAAGCCTTGGCTAAATCCAATTCCAAATCTCAATAGTGTAAAACTATGTAAAACTGGGGGCGTAGCTTCTGCGTGGCTAAAATCTGTCATCGAGACTGTCATTGCCCACAAAATGCATCAAATTCCTTTCTCACTGGAATTGTTTGTTGCTTTTTGGCATTTGCAGCATCTTTCCAAAAGGCAACCGAAGTGAATACGACAACAATTGTATGAGGAGCAAAGGTAAGCCAGGAAAAACATGGAGAACAGAAAATTCAGAGGACAGAAAACGCCGGAAAAGGGCGGGAAAACGGCGGAAAAGGACGGACTCTGAAAATTGAGGTCCAAATCTTGCCGGGAACATGTCCAAAAGATTCCAAAAGGTTGTATCACGGATTTTGTTTCTTCTAGTTTTTTTCCTGTCGTGAACCTTTGTTGAAAGCTGCAATCCATGTGACTCAATGTCGATGTAAGCCAACGCTTGAAATGTGCAACTATGAAAACGTATTTACTGTACTGTATGTACTCTAGGGCTTGTTTTCTGCATTGTTTTTCTTGCAGCGTTTATTGCGTAGGGAAATCATGGGAATTCCTTAGCAGTACGTGCGGCTCTTTGTCAGGGGTTTGGTCCCTAGTTGTGGGCTTTGCAACTGCAAAAGTTGCCATGGGGAGTCCTAGGGCTTTGGCAAACTCTTGTGTTTGATGCGTTTTTTTTGCTTTCCAGAGGCGTTTTTAACCCACCAGAGGCAAAACAAAACTCATGCGGCGTTATTTTTCGCCTTGGGGGCCTGAGGCACTTGTTTTTTTTGCCGCTGGTGTTTCTAGGTGTATATATATATATAATTCCAATATATATATATATATATTGTGTGTGTGGGTATTACACAGTTGGCTAGTGATTTTATAGTTTCATTTTCATGGTTGATTTCCCACCCTGAAGATGGTTGATGTTCCAAATTCACGAGCATATTTTTCGGATGGTTTGAAACCAACCACCAGTTGTATTCAAAAGAGCAACTCGTGAAATTGGAGATGGATGTCTACTTAGATGGCACATGGGATTAGCAAACTGGTTAGAAACTGATAACCCACTATATCCCCAAGTGCAATCCATTTGCTAAGTAGTGAGCTACTTCCATTACCGATCTAAGTACTGGGTTTTGCACTGTGTAATTGTTGAATATCTTGTAACCAGTCATGAAAGGACCAAGGATTGACCAACAGGGATGCAATAATTTAATGTAATACTCATTATTGTAATACAATATCATGGGCTCCTGAACTAAATGAGATCACAACCACGACTAGTCACGGAAATTGAGCAGATTATGTGGGCATTGTGTAATACGCGTGTTTGCTGTTGGGCCCAAGGTAATCCCATGTGCCAATACCAAGCAGTCCACCTGAGGCCACTTCCAAGATGCTGATACAAATAAGCATAAGGGCACAAGAAATAAAAACACAGAGAGAGAGAGATATACCGTATATATATAATATTTTATCTTGTCAGATAGGAGCATCAGAGGGCAATGGGATCACAATTTCAGAGTCCTGCTAGGGTATTGCCAGGGAGACGAAGGGCACTCTTGTGGACCTTGGGGTGCTTAGTTTAGAGGGGGGCATATGCCTTGAAAGGATGGTTTCTAACCCAATGGGGCCTCACTTCCAGGTTCCCAGACTTGCACGAAACTTTGCATTAAAAAATCTTAAAAACACATGTAAGAACCCTCGTTTCCTTTCCATTCTCCCTGACATCAAGCTGCAATTTACAGTGTGGTCCCCAGCTGTCACTTCTCAAGGTGCTTTGGTGGGTGCCTCGTTGCCTACCTGTACTGCGATACCATGCACTTTTGCATTCCCAAATGCCCTGGGTGTGTTACACACATGTGGCATGGCGAACCGTTGGGGGAAACTGCTTTAAGCAGGTCACTGACAGAATGTCCAAAAAATTGGATTTGAATTATTGATGCTTCTCAATGAGGTTGAATAACATGTTAAAGCCGTACAGAATGCCATTGGGCCCAATCCGACATACAATTGTGAAGTGAGACGGGATTGTTTCAATTTATGTTGGATGTCCATTCGTCCAGGAAGATAGAGTTTAACACTCCTGGTGCTGACAACGTTTAGCTGTGGAAGCCCAAGCCATGAAGATGGGAAAGTTTCATGGGAAACGAGGACATCACCAAGGTCACCAAGACATCTTAAACTCCTCTGGCAATGAGGCGATGGTGTTGTCACTGGACAGACATGCATTGCAAGCTGCACGGAAGCCACTTGTTGCTGCAGGGCAGGAGATTTCATCCCAAGGGAATCCAAGGGATGCTTACCCAGCCCCGTGCCCATGAGAACAGAATAAATACTCCTGGCATTTTTTGCAAGTTGCAGGGGCAGCTTTTTTCCCCCGCGTCCAGCGTTTCTAAGATTTCCTGTAGGTCCCACAGTGGGTTCCAGCCTCACCAAAGGTTTCTTATGTTTCTTTCCCTGAGGCTGGCTTCAACTACTCCGCAGGGCAGGTGGCAGAAAGCTTCACGTGCTTGGCGACTGGCAGTCTCAGCGGCACGTCCCCCACCTGTGGCTCGTCATGGCTCGTCAGGATGGTGCGTTTTTGGTCACCAAAGGTCACTTTTTTTTTGGTCACCAAAATATAAGATGAATAAGGGATGGAAAGGCCGGCTAAAAGAATATTGGGACAGCCAATTGGGATACATATACATATATCATCATATATCAATATGAATATATATATATATATATATATTCATGTAAATCATACTATACGAATGCACATAAGTAACACCTTTTGACATTATATGATATTATATATATATATATATTTGAACTAATTGAATTATATATAGGGAGAGAGAGTTAATGTTGTAAAGCCAATGGCCATAAACCGCAGCATTAACCAACCATGACTGGGGCTCATTAAGAACATCATCGCAAATAGCGGTATACCTGAGAATCAACCTCTATTGGGGATGGTTTATAAGTTTATAAGTGGGTTTACAACACTCTACCATATTCCGACACTAAAATACTGTACTTTTTTGTTTTTGAATATCACGTCATAACCTGCCATATTCCTCACTGGATTGAGGTTGTTTCAGGAGTTATTGACAGGAAAACATCGTTTTTCCCTGCAAAACTGATAAATAACTGCTGGAAGTCCCATGAAATCTCCTAGCCCATAGATGGGGTTACGATCCATTTACGAGGTGAGCGCATCACCTGTCCTGATTTGCAGCTGGAGAGTCAGTACTTGCACAACTGCCAAGGCTGGCTTGGAGCACTGGCCCCCAGGAAAAGAAGTTACCCTTATGGCCATGAACTATAATTCAACACTGGGGAAGATGAAGTCTTAAGACATTCTTAAACTATCTTGAACTATGATTTTTGGGCTAATCATGGCTAAGCTATTTTCAGACAAACCCATTTCATTGGTCCAGGGAATGGAGTCTCATGAGGATCAACATCCAATTTTTGAGATCATGTAGGTTAGGTAGCGGCAAAACGGGGGTCGTTTCAGTTGATTTGGCAACAGGTGTTTGCAACTTTCTATCCCACTGGGTGCAACAAGTGCGTCCCAAACTTCAAGTTTGAGCCACAGATCTGGCTGCCACACCACTCAAGTTCCCCCAAAAACATTGGTTTCTTGGGTGCAGGGGCTCCGGAGACTTTGCTCATGCATTAGGAACATCAAACGAAACAGCAAATCATGAGAATCAATCAACAAATCGTCTTTTCTTGTTGCAAGTCCAGGTATCATTGGAAATACCACCTGAAACTCTTTCGTGTTCAATTTCGAAGGCATTCTAAATTCCACAGCCCAAAAAAACAACAACAAAAAGGCGGAAACGACGCAGGCAAGCTTCAGTCTGTTACAACTCAATTGCTAACAACCCCAATTCTGCCCCTCACCATCCCGCCAGGCCAACGCTTCCAGGACACTTGTGAAGTGGGCTGTGGCCAAGGTGCCACGGGCCACAGCATGGGATGGAATGGGTTTGCCAGATTTGAGACAACCTTATGTGGGTACCTCTAAGAAATAAGGGCAGGTCCACAAAATTCAACTTAGAATGCATTCGGCTTAAGAGTTCTTGGCGGCTTCTCTTGTCCGACTTTTTCCAAGTGCACCACTGTCAAAAGTCTCGAGTGCCCTCATGTGCCCTCCAGCAATTTATTCTGGTAACGGAAAACCCATTCATATTTAGTTGTCATCCATTTGGATCAGATGTTCCAACCGTTTCCCTCCCTTGAAATCACAGCGGGTGCCAGGCTATAGCTTATCAGGCTCCAGTAGCAGGAGAGAATGTCAGGCACGGAGCCCTGAAACGAAGACTGGTTGGCTTGGGAATACCACCCAATAATTGTATACTGTAGATGGACAAAGTATGATTTCACAAGTTGATAAAGGAGAGGTTCCCTTGTCAGGTGGATTTGCCAGAAGCTACCCCCATATTTGCCAGAAGTCTAAAGAAGTCAACAGGTCTCTAGGTTGGGAGGCTAGTTGATTTCCATGACTCGGGCTGAGCCCTGGGCATTCTGTGTCGATTGGTAATTACTGCTAGTATCCACTAGTTCACTCTCTGTTCCTGATTCGTCTCTGTTTGGGCGGTTTATTAGGTAGGTAGGTTCCCCCCATATACCAAGGGGGAACCCACGCCTTTCTATTGGCTCACCGCTCCTTCGCGCCTTCATATGCTTTCAGCATCTTTGAATCATCGCAGCCCCAGTTGAGCAGTCACCAAAAACCGTGTGTGTTTATTGATTCTGGGGGTCATTACTAGCCGCTTTGTTGGGGATTCTCAGCTATTCAGGCTGATGGAAGCTTCAGTGGAGGGCTACCCACTTGCGTGGGGAATCCATGTGATCAGACCCTGCCCGACAATCCGACCGTGAACAGCACCAGTTCCTTGGGACTGCACTCAGTCCCAGGGGGATTGGCCCAATGGTGTGATGTTGTGTGCTTTTGTTGGGATTACTTGAAACCACCAACTTGATAGATAGTAGACTTATATATATATATATAAATGTATACACATACAATACCATACAATTACATATGCATCATATATACACATAATTCTCGAGTAACGGTTTAATCCGATAAATGGGAGGTGGCTATGCATTGTTCGTCGGACTCTGGTGGCACACCTGCATTCATCATCCTTGGAGCCACTTCCATTGTTGAAATTTGGAAGTGGAACCTTAAATTCTGCAAGATGATTTTCCAATCGCGGCGTATTTTTTTTACGACATAGACGTATGTTCGCCAATCATGTGCACTATATATATATATATATATGCATATATATATAATCATATTCCGTGAAATATTCCATCATTCTCCATCACATCTCCATCACACGCATAATGTTTATCATGATCCCCGTATCTCACCCTGGCAGGTTGCAACGGCCTGGTCACTGGACAATCTTGCGAGGCCGGATGGATTTGATGCACACATTTGGCTGTGGCAAAAAAAAGGTTGGTGAATGCTTGGTGAACGTGGGATTTATGGATGATCAATGATGATCATCATGTTTTTGGGGCATCAAAAATGATTACTAGTCACGAATTACATCTAGTTACTAATTATGGGATCCGGGATTTATCGATATTTAAGTCCAGCAGTTTGTGTATGTTTTAGTGATATAGACATGATGTATATAGCATAATGTAGAATATATGAGACATCCAGCTTTTAAAGACTAAAGAACAACCTCTTTGATTCACGGGTCACCCTTTGCTGGTAATGTAACAGCTTACGAAGTGGTTGCGCCATTGCCCATTGAGTTCGATGGTTTACTACACACAGTGCACAGTGAATTTCCATAGCTACGTTAGAGTACCTACCAAATGGTACATAATGGTACATAACCAATATTCCATCAATGTTCCTTGAATATTCCTCTAGTAGACTCTAGTATTCCATGAATATTCCTTGAATGTTCCATTCCATTCATATTCCATCTAATATATTTAATATGGATACTATTTTATCAGCCATATCTTAGTATTAAAGATGCCAATATTCCATACTGATAGTGCCTTCTTAGAGCCACTTCCATTTCTATTCCATATAGATACCATTCTATAGCAATATTTGCACATACCATTTAAACATAGATAGATACATAGATAGATAGATACATAGATAGATAGATAGATAGATAGATATCAATATACTATTCTAAAGCCATATTTTGGTTTTGGTATCTTAATTAATCATTGAATATCACCATTCTGAGTCGCCCTCTGGACTTCCAGTGCCAGGTGACCTGCGCTGATGGCTTCCTCCCGGGCAACGCGTCCTTGACCTGCGATGCCTCCGGTGCCGATGGGGAAATCGTGGCATTTTTCGGCCAGGATGGAGATAGATCATCTGTGGGTTAATCTATGGTTAATGTATGGTGAATCTATGGTAAATCTATGTAAATCTGATTTTAGTAAATGTATATGATGAATCTATATGGTTAATCTACGGTTAAGAATGAATGGGAATCACCCGATATACATTGGGATACGTTGGTTTACATATAGATATATGGATACGGTAAGATATGCATAGGATCGTGATAGATAATCTATGGATATCTATGGTTAACAATGGTTTGTACAAGCAACGGTCACGGATGAAGACTGGGAGTAAACTAATGTTGGTATGCATTGGGATGTTTACACTAATACTCACTAATGGGATATACGGAATATCAGGGAATCAACGCTAATCCAACGGGAATACTGCTTGTACTATCTTATACTAACTAATGGGAGTATATACGAAGGAATAATGAACTAAGAATATCGCGATAACCAACGGGATATACATAATATATAATGATATATATATATATATGTAACTACTCGGATAACCATATGGAATGTATGAAGCATACAATAATGTATATATATATATATATACAATTATATATATATGTATATACATGGACTCCAGCATCGACTCATTGACTAATTGCCATTGGGACCTTTCAGACGTGTGTCAACCAAAGAACGGCATCGCCCTCAGGCATCAGACTATATCAGACGCATATCCTTAATGGAACATCCCCAAACTCGGAGGTTTAGTTCGCTGGGAAAATATGGGAAAATCATTGAAGTATGGAAAGCTATGGAAAGCTATGGAACATGGCCCATAGAAATAGATGCTTTACCCATTAAAAATGGTGATTTTCTATAGCTATGTTAAATTACCAGAGGGTAACTGGCGGATTTCTCAGCAGCCATGCCAGGCTACATCCTGGGCACCATGCCCAGCTGTAAGCCGCTCACCTGTGCGGACAAGTCTTGGGCGGCCTCCTTCCGTAGCACCTGCAGTGGTTGCTTGGTCGACCAACCAAGTTGTTTGATGGTTATCGAAGCCCAACAAAAAGATAGAACAGGTTAGTTGCATGTGCCATCTGGTTATTTAACATAGCCATGGAAAATCCCTTATAAATGGAGGATTTAATGGGAAAATCATCTATAAATGGGCCATTTTCCATGGCTACGTTAAATAACCAGAGTGTACATGCACCATTGTTCTAGTAAGATTCAATAGAAGTTCTATTGTTTGGGGCTTGCCATATACATCGCTGATGCCCGTTGTCTCTTTCCTAAGCTGATGCCGGCAAGAACTGCCCCAGGATCTTAATCGCTGGATGATGGGATTTCTCCAGCGGGGCAACTTCAAGAGTTACCTCAGCCCTAGTAGAAGGAATTTATGTTATTCCAATCCGAACACCGGATGACATACCTGGGTCATTACTTTGGTCATCCGGTTTAGGATCATCATTAGCCTCATCTGGTGAATTGTATGGGAGTGTAGGCATCTCTGCTTCCACATCAGTTTGTTGGTCATCTGCAAGGGATGTTGGTCGTGGGGATTTGGATTTTCGCTTGTATGAATTTAGGCTCCTGCGCTCTCCCAGATATTCTTGGTTGATGAGTCCATGGTGAAGAAGTGTCAAAAAACAACAGCAAAACTGGAGATTCATCATGTTGGGTCGGGTGCATATCCGAAACTCAGGCGCTGCGGCGCTACCAAATCTGTTTTCATACTGTTTTCCCGCTACTAGTATGTTGATCCCTTTCGGAGGGATATGAGGGGTCCGTGGCCCAAGGCACAACGTATGGCAGCAAGTGTGCAGTGTATTGCGCACCGGGGTTGCTTGGTAAGGATGGTGAAAGATGGCCAAGTGCTCGGCAAGGGTGGGTAACATGATGATCATCGGATTTGGGGGTGCCCTATCCAACAAACCCATATATAAACATAATTCGGAAGGTTTGAAGTATGGAGCCGAGAGAACGGCCAGCCGGATTTTCCTGGGCTGCATGGCGGGCCCGGGAAGTTCAAAGCGGGATCTTCGATGGTCAAATTGACAAAACATTGGTGATATCAATGCCGTAGAATGCCATGGGAAGATACGGGAAGTCCCCTGGCCTGTTGGCCTGTTGGCTTTCTATCAGCTGATCCATGAAACATCTCAGGTACACCAGCTCCGGGGTTCAGGAGACCAGGGCTGAGTTCCTTTTAACGATGAGCCTTTGCAACAGGGTGCACGCAACACCCAAAAAGGCCTTCAAAGACTCTCCCACCTTCACATTGAATTATGGGAGAAAAAGCAGTTGTGCGTTCTACATCTTTCTCGATTCTGCATCCCTGACCAGGGTCATGATATGTTAGACCTGCAGTTTGCTCATATTTGCGGAGGAGTGAAACCACCATCCAGGAATCAACTCATGTAATTTGGTAAACCATGGTAAACCATGGTAAACCCAATAAAACACAAACCATCTCGACTATTACTTTAAATGGGTGGTCACCATCATCCCTTCTTGGGTTTATCACATTATGTCACTTACCCCCTGGGCAACGCACCTTTTTTTTGTGCAGGAGTGGCAGTGTGCTTGGGCGGATGGCCAAGTGCAACTGCAAGGAACCTTACCCACCTGTGAGCCCCAGGTGGAGCCGACGGTGGTCGGGCGGGGATCGGTGGATCCCCCCCTGAGTTTTGTTGGCTGCTGCTAGTTGGCTAAACCCCATGAAGTATAGCATAGCTATATTATATCCCCCCATAATTATTGGAGATTACCTACCTACAAAAGATCGTGTTTTCCCAGATGCTGCATGATTTGTTGGGACTAAAGGTATCCAAGCAGCAACTGTGAACCCGCCCGCTGGCAGGCGTGTACCTCGGGCCTGCCAGCGGACAGCTCATCGGTCACCAGCAACTGCTCAACTGTGACGACAGGCCGGGAGGGCAGGGTTGGTGAAAGGTTGGTGAATGATTGGTGAATATAGGAAGTTT
Organism: Cladocopium goreaui; assembly: GCA_947184155.2. NCBI lineage: Eukaryota > Dinophyceae > Suessiales > Symbiodiniaceae > Cladocopium > Cladocopium goreaui. The sequence continues at coordinate 77,205 of CAMXCT020000151.1, read as the reverse complement.
TGACCCTTCATGGGGAGGAAGGGTAAGGAAGAGAGAAATCCCGGTGACCTTTTTGTGTTTTGCAGTCTAGCGGTTGACCACGCGACATGGAGCAGGGGGCTATGGAGTTGAGTCATCATGAAGGTGTAGCCTGTTTCTGGCATAGATTCCAGAATGCCAATATATTATATTGCAATCATCTTGCATATCAGGGATGGCCCCCAGCGACAGACAGAGTCAGTGAAAACCAAAGCCACACTTGGGAGTCCTACACACAGGTGACATGTGGCTGTGTCATGCGCAACATGTGAGGCCAAATCAGTTTGTTAGCTAGCTTTTGTTTCTCACATTTGCATCTGTACCTGCTGTGCCTTCTTCAGCACTCAAGGCGAGCTACTGGTTCTTTCATGTAGGCTGACTATTCCACCACCACCATCATCACCATCACCATCACCATCACCATCACCACCACCACCACCATCATCATCATCATCATCATCACCATCATCACTATCATCATCAGCATCAGCATTGCCATTACCTACCATCATTTTAGCCCAGGTGAGACCTGCCTGCAGACCTGCGCCGATGGCTACACCTACTCTGCCTCGGCGTCTCCCAGTGTTTGGACCTGTCAAGAGGCCCCAAAGAGGGCCTTGCTTCCATAACTTCTGAAACATACTCAGTCTATTTACTTCAGGATGACTATGTATGTACATTAACATTTAATATATTTATATATACATATATGTATATATTTTAACTATATATAATATATGTGAGTATATATGCAGACAGGTGACAGGTTTTCATTCATATTATAGATTATCCATGTTTTTTTTGAGGGGCGGGATGGTATATATATATAAATATGCTGTACGTGGCCAGGATTTGATATCGACAGGTCTGAACAGTCCGAACAGTAGTATTCTCCTGTGAGCTGAGTAAGTTTCTGCTGGAGGAAACCCACATTACTGAGACACATCCTACAGCATGTCACCACTAAAGCCTGTATGTTGTGCTGGCTGTCAAGCAGTTTTCACCAGTATTAATGCACGCCTTCATGAGCAGAGACATCAATACTAACATTGTGGGTTTTGAAAGCCCAGCATTTCAACATGGAGCCTACCATTCCAATTGCATCTTCAAAATGCCAGAAAAACCACCTTAAATTTGGAAAACGATAACGCACTCACCAAAAATTGATGACCTGGAGCTAGATACCAAATATCGACCGTGGCCCATATCTTAAAACTCAATGGTATCTAGATATCCAAAGTTCAACAAACATCCAGACCCATCTGGGCTCAGTTTCCGCAGGACGGAGCTGCCTCTGGCAGTTCGACCAGCTGCCAAGCGATTGGCTGTGACACTGCGCTGGTTGCCACAGGGATGGCCACTTGGGCCAAGATGAGGGTTTCCATCAATGGATGGTGACTAAATGGATGATGAATGGATGATTAATGGATGTTTAAATATGTTTAATGGATGATTAATGGATGTTTAAGGGCTGTTTATACTGGACAATCCTTTAAAAAACGGATGATACCCAAAAATGATGGTTTTTGTTAATGGAAAATCACCCCAAAAATGGAGGATTTGGGGTGCCCCCCATGACTTTGGAAACCTCCAAATGACCTCAGGTGGCATGAACATCAGAGGTGAAGTTGTAGCAATGATTGAGGTAGTGATCTTGTGTATCTATGTTTAATCAGTTCTTTTGGTAAGGTAACATGGCAGCGAGCAATGCCAGGAGATATAGTACGAAGACATGTTTTCCTTCTATAACTATTTCTATTGGAGATGTGGTTTTGCTTTCTTTCAATTTTAAAGTCGAAGCAGCTTTTCGGAATCTGTGGGTTGGAGGATCTTTTGCTGACTACACGGATTACACAGCACATCGAGGGTGTATCAAAAACCCTTCAATTTGCATAGGAGAGAAAGGAAGATAACAACCTCCATGGGTTTACAGTGGATCATTTCCTCCCAAGTGGCATTGATTGAGATGTTTGACCCCCCTCAGTCATCTATAGTCATTGAAGTAACATCTCCACCTTCGTCATTCGCCGCCCCTTAGGCGCACACCTGCGCTGGCATCGTCTTTGGTGCCTCCTGCTTTGCCTTCTGCGACGTCGGCTACACATCGTCCAACGCAGCCGTGACGTCACAGCGCTGGCACTGTGCAGGCGAAATCCACGTGGGGCGTGGGAGTTTTGGGCCCTGAGTGGGTAGGATCCCATCCCCCTAATATTTTACATCCCCACCATATATTTGGGACCATTTAGGGGTGTTTAATATTATGGGGATGGGGTTACTCATGTGAAAGAAATATATAAGATGGAAGGCAAACTGAGTCTTGAAGGGTATGGTGTCATCATAATTGGGATCTCATTATTTTGGTATATAAGTGTGTTCAGGTTCATGCTCAAAGAACATCCGGGGGGTGCTTATGTAATCTCATATTCACTACTGGTAAGGTAAGGGTGATGCCATGATGGTGATCATCTAAATCTCGGAGGGTACTATCAGAACTTGAAAAGCTAACCAGTTACCCTCCACATATCAACAAATGGCTGGATTTTCCACATATTTTGTGTAGTTTACAGATGGTTTTTCCATGAACGTCCTCAGCTGGGGGATTCGCCATGTTCCAAGAGGGCTACCACCGATGGCAAGCCGAGCTGGCACAGGTTCAACCTGGGATGATCCCCAATAGCTGAATGGTTCATGATGGAAAATCCCATTTAAAATGGATGATTATTGGGGGTAGCCGGGTAGCCCTATTTTAGGAAAACCCCATATATAGCCAATCCATAGTCAACAGTTGGATTCGATTCAGTCATCAATCCATTAGCAGGGATTCACGCCCATGTCCAACGCTGTCACTATGGCACACTTGGATACACCCCGAAGGGAGAGGGCGAAATGAGATGATATGAAATCATGTCATGTTATGTTATCATGTTAGCATGTCATGTCCGCATGGATGGTTTATGGCTTAGCCACCTGGCCATTTCCGAAGGTAGAAGTTCGCAGGTACATTTGCAGCTCTCATCATTGGCCTCTTCATTGGCCATCCACCAATGATGAGAGGGATGGCCTCCTGCTTATGCCCTTTGATTCAGGGTTTCCCACACACAGCAAGCTGCTAGGGCACGATTTTCCATAAGAGAAATTGTCCTTAATGTCCTTAGCATAGTTGTTTCCAACTAAACTAGTTATAGCAAAACCACTCCTCAGTGCTGTTGGCCTCATGTCATATAGTTCGAAACACCGGGATGAATGCAAAACAAGATAGTGCTGGTCAGATTTCAAATGGCTTCAAGCACCAAAGTGACAGCAATACAAGGTATCGGTATCAAGTACAACCAAACTAGAATCTCGATCGGTCAAGAAAACGCAAGCCAGGCTACACGCACGAGAACGTACTTCCACCATCCGCACTGCAGCATCCCACTCCTTGTTGATTTGCTTATTGCAGGTACTAGTGGCGGAAGTGCTGGAAGTGTTTGTGCCGGACATGCGTGTTGATGTGATTGATGTGCTTGTGTTGCTTGTGGAAGTGCTGGACATTGAAGTGCTGCTTCTTGAGGTGCTGGTTGCAGAATTGCTGGAGAAGCTGGCGCCGGTCAGAGATGTTTGTGCTGGTGCTGTTGACTTATGTACGTAAGGTAGGGCATGCCGTTGTGGTGGTAGGTGTTCTGGCCAGGCTTGAAGTGCTTGTGCTGGTACTGTTTTTGCTGGCACTGCTTGTTGATGTACTTGACGTGCCTATGCTGCTTGCTGAAGTGCTGATCTGTTTCTTGAGTGCACATTTGCTGGAGAAGCTGGCGCTGGTCAGAGATGTGCTGGAGGTACTTGTGCTTATGCTGGTGGCTGATATGCTTGAGGTAGAGCATGGCGTTGCGCTGGTAGTTGTTCCGGTCAGGCTTGAGGTGCGTGTGCTGGAAATGCTTGTTGATGTGCGTATTGATGTGCTTGTGCTGCTTGTTAAGGTGCTGGTTGTGGAAGTGCTGGAAGTGCTGGCGCTGGTCAACGATATGCTGGTGGTACCTGTGCTGGTGCTGTTGACTGATGTACTTGAGGTAGAGCGTGCTGTTGTGCTGGTGGTTGTTCTGGCCAGGCTTGAAATGCTTGCGCTAGAAGTGTTTGTGCCGGACATGCGTGTTGATGTGATTGATGTGCTTGTGTTGCTTGTGGAAGTGCTGGACATTGAAGTGCTGCTTCTTGAGGTGCTGCTTGCAGAATTGCTGGAGAAGCTGGCGCTGGTCAAAGATGTGATGGAAGTGCTTGTGCTTGCGCTGGTGGCTAATATGCTTGAAGTACAGCAAGCCGTTGTGCTGGTAGTTGTTCTGGTCAGGCTTCAAGTGCTTGTGCTAGAAATGCTGGTTGATGTGCTTAATCCCTTCCTCCTAATACTAAACCCCCCCCCCTCCCCCCCCCTAATACAAAACACGGCAGGTAGTTTTTAGTATTAGGGGGGTATTTATTATTAGGGAACCAAATCGAAGTCATGTTAATTAATTAATTAAATTTCCTTATATAACGCAATTAAAATATTGCCAAAAATGGCAGTTCGAAGCTTACCCCTAATACTAAATTAAAACCCTTAATACTAAAAACTATTTTTTCCGATCTCAAAATCAATTAAATTTCCTTATATAACGCAATTAAAATATTGCCAAAAATGGCAGTTCGAAGCTTACCCCTAATACTAAATTAAAACCCTTAATACTAAAAACTAGCCCCCCTAATACTAAACACCCCGGGATGAATTAGTTTTTAGTATTAGGGGGAGAACCCACAAATGGTAGGTTGATTTTTGAATTGTTTTTTAAAGGGGATCAATTAAAAGTCAAATTGGCCAAACTGAAATTTTCGGAAATTGGAGATGGATGCCTGTTTTTAGTATTAGGGGGACGTTTAGTATTAGGAGAAAGGGATTATTGATGTACTTGTTTTGCTTGTGAAGACGCTGGTTGCGGAAGCGCTGGCAGTGCTGTCGTTGGTCAAGGGTATGCTGGAGGTACCTTTGCTGGTGCTGTTGGCTGATGTACTTGAGGTAGAACTCGCCGTTGTGCTGGTAATGGTTCGGATTGTGCTTGAACTGCTTGTGCTGGTCAAATTATTGACTGTCAGGCTGGAATGTGCTTGGTAAGTCGCAGTCGTTCCGCTTTGTACCTTGTGGGCTTAGTGTGGGTGGGGCGGGTGTGCGTGTATGTTGTGCTGGTGGTGGTGTGTTGTTGTTGTACTGTCTCCCATGCCAAGAGTCATCAAGACCACTGCCACCGCGCCACGAGGTCATGATTCAACTCAAGTCAACGGTGGAAAAGCTGATCCGCTCCGCAAGATCTATGGGCGCCACTGATGAGCACTTAAATTGTTTTGTGATCCACTCAGTCTAAACACCAAACTGTGAAATTGCTAGTGATCAAATCAATGTAAAGAATGAAGCATAAAAATCACCAACAATGAAATTTTGGTGAAAGTAAAATTCCACGGGAAATCAAATTGTGTAGAGACAAGGCTGCTGTTTGTACACGGGGTTGAGACTAACTACTAGGTTTTTTCGTGCTCGAAGTCAAGCCTGCGATTCGAATCAGAATCAAACACATGGAAGAGGCCATCAACGTTGTGAAAACACAAGATAGATATATAACATCATAGTATATGACAGAATGGTATATTTGTAGTGTAGTATGATCCGAAGGTGAGACTGTCCACTCAGCAGCCTCGTATTTGCACATCCACCGACAGTGACGGTAGCTCAACATCATCATGCTCATGTCGATGTAGGTGCTGTGCTGGTGTAATGAAATTTGGATCAGGCTCACGAACCCAAAAGCTGGTGATGTTTGCTAGTGTTGAGTGGATGCACCAACACCGATCTCGGGGCCTGTGATGCTGTGGTGGTAATGGTGGTGGTGGAAGTGGTCGTGGTCGTGATGGTGGTTGTGGTAGTGAAGAGTGGTGACGTGGTGGAGTGCGTTAGCGAAGAGATGTTGTTCTGTGTCTTGTGCCTGGTCGGTGGTTGGATCTGGATCTGACAGTGGGTGATTGATGTTGCCGGCGACATGAACGGTGCTGCGATGCGTGACGCCTGTGACGTGGTGTGATGGATCTGTGCTGTGATGTGTAACGTGTGTGGGGTCGCTTGGTAGATCTGCGTTGTCCGCGATGTTTGCTAGTGGATCTGCGCTTCATTGTTGGATAAGGTAGCTTTCTAAGGTTCGTGTCTGTAGTATTCTGTAGTGTTGTATTTGTGCAAATCAACGGCGATGCCCCAAACTGGTGATAATTGATCTGGCTGCACAACCAATGTAGTGCCAATTCTCAGGACACAAGTTGTGTTCGCTGTAATTGTCTCAGCTTGCGTTGTCTGGTGTTCTGACGGTCGTGCAATGTATGTATGGTGCTGCCGGTGTAGCATTCTGTGCTCGAATGGTGAATGTTGAGTCCTGGTGTAACAAATGCATGAAGAAGGATATATACAATCTTTGATTTGCACAACATTTGTTGCAACTGTATACAAATGTGCGAACAGACTTTAAACATATTCGGCCCAATCGTCGATTCCATTTTCTACCATGAAGAAAACAAAGACCCCTGGAACCCATAGGAATGTTCGACAAGAAGGAGTATCATAAACATCTTCAGGTGGAAAATGTTGTAGCCATCTGAAAAAAGTCACGCATGCCGCAGAAAACTGTACATGATTCGGATCGTCACGGGCTAGTCACTCAAGCTGAGTAACAACAAACAGCAGCAGCTTGTAGAGCTCTTCATTGCGCGCCTTTGCCGCCATCGTCACCGGCAAGCCAAGTGATGCCGCTTTATCTGCAAAAGTGCTTTGCTCTGCTTTTGGGACTTTTTCCAAAAGCTGATGGAGTGTGTTTAAGGCATCGTGAAGTGTTGCTTGGTGTTGCTTGGGAACTGGCTGTTTCTTAATCCAAGCGTCAACTGTCTTGGCTGCGATTGTGAAGGACGGATGGTGTTCATGCCCGGTAGGTTGTGGATTTTGTCCTGTAGGTCGGTGATTGTGCTTGCTGGAATGGTGTCGCCTGCGCTGCTGGGAGTGATGTTGTGCGGTGGACTGGTGGTGTGGTCAGCGCTGCGTGCTTTTTTCATGCCCATGTTTGTACGGCTGTGCTTTGCATGCCTTTGTGGTGGAGTTGGAACAGTGGTGGGTGGAAATTGTTGTGAAGCTGGCGTGGTTGGTAGTGGTTGTGCCGGTGTTGTGCTGGTTGGATGTGCTGGTGGAGGTGGTATTGGTGGAGGAAGTGGCTGAGGTGGTGGATTTGGAGTAAGAGAAGTTGAGGATGGCGATTGCTTGTAGTGCTGTGGTGGTAATGGTGGTGGTGGAAGTGGTCGTGATTGTGTTTGTTGTTGTGGCTGTATTGTAGTGGTGAAGTGTGGTGACGTGGTGGAGTGTGTTGGTGAAGAGATGTTGTTGTTCTGTTTTTGTGTGTGATCGGTGGTTGGATCTGGATCCGACAGTGGTTGAGTGATGTTGCCGGCGAACGTGAACGGTGCTGTTGTCGGCGATGTGAACGGTGCTGTGATGTGTGACGTCTATGAAGTGGTGTGGTGGATCTGTGCCGTGATTTGTGACGTGTGTAGTGTCGCTTGGTAGATCTGTGTTGTCTGCGGTGCTTGCTAGTGGATCTGTGCTTCTTGCGTGTGGTGCGAGAGCGTGTACGGCTGTGCTTTGCATGGCTTTGCGGTGGAGTTGGAACATTAGTGGTTGGATATTGTTGTGGAGCTGGCGTGGTTGGTAGTGGTTGTGCCGGTGTTGTGAATGACCCACACTGTGGTGGTGATGCCTGAAAATTTGGTATGGCTGTGTTGTAGTGTGGAGGTGGCTGAAAACCTGGCATGGCTGTGTTGTAATGTGGCGTGTGGAAAGTGTGAAAGGATGGAAGTTGTGCAAACGCGGAGCTGGCAAACGGTGGTTGCATTGGTTGTGGGACGCTGTGTCCCGTAAGTTGGTGTTGGCGTTGAGTTGGGGAGAATGGTTGTGCAAATGCGGAAGTGGCACACGGTGGTTGCATTGGTTGTGGGAGAGTGTGTCCAGTTGGTTGGTTGTGGTGTTGAGTTGGAGCGAATGGTGGTACAAAAGGTATTGCTGCTTGTGTGCTATGTGGTAGCGGACTCATCAACTGGGCAAGCAAAACAGCTGCTGGCATCGCGGGCTGCATGGTCGTGGCCAAGGACGTACAAGCAAATCAACATGTCAATCAACCAATGTGGTCGTTGCTCCAAAGTGAAAACACCTAAATCATGAGATTACTCTAAATGGCATGATGATCAATTTGCGTGGCTGCTATGTTACCACTTGCTTGCCAAATGTGCAACCAAATGAGCTAGGATCATCGACGGCTACCGGGTCACATCTGAAAAACGTTCAATCACAACTGATGTTCATGCTAGAACCCTAGATTAGAAATAATTGATGTTCATGCTAGAACTCTAGAATGACTTGATCGTACCGAATGTTTGAATCATGGGATGACACGGGGAATTCTGAGGGATGAAAAATCTGTAATTCTGGCGAATTCTGAACATGCAATCTGGGGAATTCTGAGAAATTCTGCTTCCGGTGGAGAATTCTGGATGCTTGTGCGTAATCTGGATACTTGTGCGAATTTTGCTTCTGGCAACATGATGTCTGGTGAATTCTGAAGTAATCTGGTATCCCCGGTCCCGGTGGACGCACCACCAAGCTTCCCCGGCACTTTATCAGAGATCCGGGCGCATGAGAAGACACACTTGGATACACCCCGAAGGGAGAGGGCGAAATGAGATGAGATGAAATCAATTGAAATCATGTAATGTAATTAATGTTATGTTATCATGTTAGCATGTCATGTCGGCATGGGTGGTTTATGGCTTAGCCACCTGGCCATTTCTGAAGGTAGAAGTTCGCAGGTACGTTTGCAGCTCTCATCATTGGCCTCTTCATTGGCCATCCACCAATGATGAGAGGGATGGCCCCCTGCTTATGCCCTTTGATTCAGGGTTTCCCACACACACACACACTTTCGCCATTGTTTGGAAAAAGGCTCTTAAGATCACAGCCAATTAAGATCATATGTTTCCCAATTGTTTTTTTCATAGAATATAATATATACATTTATAATTTTAATCATATATATATATATACATACATATATATGTATATATTTACATATTTATATATACATATATATATATGTTATATCTCCATCATTTTCAGACACACTCATATATTATTCAGTTGATTCTATTTATATATATACATATATCCGGTGATGCCTCCATTACATCCCATGGAATATTCAATATTACCCTGCATATTACATATGACATTCTCACAAACTCTCCCATACTGTAACATTGCCATCATTTCCATTGCATGGCAGGCAGCTCCGCTGGCTCTTTGGTGCCCGGCCTCACTGAGACAGATGGGGTGGGGCTTCGGGGCACCTTACCCAGTTGCAGCCCGCTGCCATGCGCCTTGGAGTGCCCGGCGTGGGAGATGGGACGTCGTTTGTGATGGCAAGGTGGTGCCCCCGGAAGAAATGACTGCTGTAAGTATAGCGAAATTGGTTGTCAGGATTGAAACATTTTTTTGGTTTATGACTGTTTATGATGTTTATTGTAAATATATCGAACTAGTTCACTTCGGGTTCAAATCACTTCATAAATATGGGGCAGCACTTGGCACATCTACAAAGATTTCATAGATAAACCAACCAGAAGCACCCATGATTGTGGGAATCATACATGTGCTTTGTGATTGGTTGGCAATGAATTTTTGCACATTCTGTCAATGGTTGTGCCAGGTTCATTCTGACAATGTTTTATCACTGGGGTAATATGATACAACACAATATACATTTATACATATACGATTATTAATGGATATAATTGTATACATATATACGCATATAACATAGGTGTTTGGGCATAGGGGGTTTACTCCCCAAAAAACTGCCATTGTGATCCGGAAAATGTTGATGAGCCAGTGGATGGAATGGAGCACACTATTCTCAGACTGACAAACATGACAAACATATATATGTGGGTCGAGTATGGTCGAGTTTTCCGGTCAAAACATGGTAAACATTTTAAACGTTGGGTGCTTTTGGGATCTTTTGGCTGAATCTGGGTTACCTTCTCATTTACTATAAATGTTGATTAATGAGTCAACATTATTACAATGGCAGCTATTGTTCTGATGGCAGGATATTATCCAACTCTGGATTTGTTCATGTGGGTTGCACAATACATCTATAATCCCATCAGTGTTGGACAACGGTCTCAATTTGTGATCAGTTTCATAAAGAGCATCATTGGCGGTTTTATTTCGTTGCATTTTACTTTTCAGTTTCATGACTGGCTTTAATAATTTTCAAAGTTGAACCACTCAGCATGTCCACATGATACAAGTATGATGAGGTTTGGAGGTTCCCGTTTCGTTCGTTTGAACAAAATGGGGGGGGGACCTCAGAAACTGCCAGCGATGCTGCGGGGCTGCGGATGTTGCTCTCAATGAGAAATTCTCGTATAGTGTAACATCATGCATATAATTCATTAATTGTCCACGTGTGTCGATTCTGTAGTGATATACACATTCAGAATTGAGCGCGTGCCAAAAGACTTGAGTGCAACCAGGGACAAGGAGTATTCGATATGATTTTCCGGCAGCTTTTTGGGCACCCCTTCTCAGGCCTGTACAACCTCCCGGTGGGCGCGCAGTATGACCATAACTGCAGCACTGTGGGCACAGGTGGGGGCAGCGTATGGAAAGACCTGGTGAAGATTGTTCCACCATGTTCCACCCATGGGTTCAAATTTGGCCGTTGTTTTCAATATTTCATGGGGATTCAACCAGCCCCCCATTTCGGTGATCCCCATTTCGGTGACCCCAGATGGTTGAGATTCGCCCTTGAATCCACATGAATATTACCATCCCCCAAACAGACAATGACCCTGAGATCCCTCATGTGTGGAGTCAAGTAGTCCTCTCACCCCCTTCGCCGCGTCTATATGGGTGCCGACCTAGACTCTAGTGGGTACCAACAGTTTGGAATAAAACTGTTCAGCTTGTTGGAGATCACGGCACAGTAACCAGGTTTGTGCAAGACCCACTTGTCAGGAAACGTTCTGTGACCCAACTTTCTGCCATATGCCGGCCCGGCGTATGACCGAGTGAATGAGTGAGTGAGTAATTACTTGAAACTCGTATTTTTTCGAGTTGGTGTGTCAAATGTGTTGGTGAACCCCCCAGTCTCATCCGTTTTCTGTTTATTTTGGGATGTTCAGATGCCCCAAACGAAAGACCCCCCAGGTGAGACCTGCGTGGTTGGCTGTGCTTCGAGTTTTTATGGCATTCCAGAGAGTCGCACGTGCAACTCCAACCGCCTTCTGGAAGGTTCCGTGAGTTGGGAAAGCAGGGTCTGGAGGGAGGAGGGTGGAAAACAGAGGAAACCATGATGTTCGGAACTTGTTTGAGGTCTTCCACTTGGTGCCCACTTCAAGGATTTAGGACAATATATTACAAGACCTACAGGATGTAGGTTCTTCACATTTCACTCCCAGCAACAGTGATCATCTAATGATCTCAAACTGAAACCCTCCAAACATGTGTGGAATTGGAGGCTTCGGGGGAAGGAGGGGGACGGTCACAAAGGTCATCGTCATCAAAGGTCTCCAGATCAGGGCTGGATCCTCCAGCTATGAGTTGGCCTAGTGCCCAGACATGCCCAGACCACCAGGTGCTTTGCCCGTTTGCATTTTGACATCCACTACGATCACCTCCACCACAAGTGTCAGCAGCACCCAGACCATCACAACGACATCGACAGTTGCTCGGCATGGGAGATCTGAGAGAACTGGCAACAATGTGGAGGACAGATAAGAGTGGATGCTCCATCATGGATATCACATGATATCTCATCTCAACATATCTCATCTCAACATATCTCATCTCAACATATCTCATCTCAACATATCTCATCTCAACATATCTCATCTCAACATATCTCATCTCATTCTATCTCATCTCAACATATCTCATCTCAACATATCTCAAATCATCATATCTCATCTCAACATATCTCATCTCAACATATCTCATCTCAACATATCTCATCTCAACATATCTCATCTCAACATATCTCAAATCATCATATCTCAAATCATCATATCTCATCTCAACATATCTCATCTCAACACATCTCATCTCAACATATCTCATCTCAACATATCTCATCTCAACATATCTCATATCTCATCTCAACATATCTCATCTCAACATATCTCATCTCAACATATCTCATCTCAACATATCTCAACTCAACATATCTCAAATCATCATATCTCAAATCATCATATCTCATCTCAACATATCTCATCTCAACATATCTCATCTCAACATATCTCATCTCAACATATCTCATCTCAACATATCTCATCTCAACATATCTGAAATCATCATATCTGAAATCATCATATCTCATCTCAACATATCTCATCTCAACATATCTCATCTCAACATATCTCATCTCAACATATCTCAAATCATCAAATCTCATCTCAACATATCTCATCTCAACATATCTCATCTCAACATATCTCATCTCAACATATCTCATCTCAACATATCTCATCTCAACATATCTCATCTCAACATATCTCATCTCAACATTTCTCAAATCATCATATCTCAAATCATCATATCTCAAATCATCATATCTCAAATCATCATCATCATCATCACCATCACCATCATCATCATCATAGGCCATAGGTATGGTGGATACATGTAGGTATAGTCGTGGCATTCGAGATCCAAGATCTTAGATGGGAGCATCTTTGTCTGAGCGGGTCATTTTACCCTTCGATGTTTGGTTCTATGGGATAGCCCAAACAGCTAATTGAAAACATCTAGCTGCTTTGTGTCAGTGTGTGTTCGACTATGCCGACTATGCGATTGAGATGATATATATATATGTGTGTGTGTGCGGAAACCGTTATCAATGATTGGTAAATGCTTTGGGGTCATGCATGGAGGAATATAGAGGAATATAAACTGCTGAACGAAGGTTGGCCACGACTTTGTCCAGGATGCGCGGGGATGTATATATATAAGAGAACAGGGCAGAACTCGTGTTTGCAAGTGCAGAAGATAGGCACTAAATACATCTAAACAAAGTATATCATATATCTGAATTTCTGTGGTTTTCACACGTTGTCATTTGTTTCCTTCACCGCAATTTTTTTGGCACAGTACCCAGAACCCACTTGGAACCAGCCTAGCATCTTGGGACATGCCAGGTTGCGATGATGTAGTATGAATCTATGAAGCATTTTGATATAAGATAAAAATAATGCTCTCAACTGCATTCATGATCATTCATGTTGTAAGGCCAATAGGAATAAACATGAATAAACCGTCAACCATTCTTAATCTCAATCAATTTCGCCAGGACTGGGTGGTGTTAAGACTATCCAAAATTACTGTATTTTGGAGGTTTAGGAGTTTAGGGCATTCGGTTTACCACATCAGCCTGGATGTTTGTTACTCCCTGGAGACAGGTCACTACCCTTCCCTTTCTTTGTACTCCCGACTACATCCCTTGGGTGCAAGGCGGGATTTGACGGCGAAATGTGAATCCTGTGCATTTTGATAAAGCACTGCTTCATTGTCATGGAAATGGGATGGCCAAAAAATGTTTATATATATATGTGTGTGTGTGGAATAAACCCACTATATCCCACACATTGTATCCCACTATGATATACCAGATATTGGGAGGATAATTCAGGTACTGATCATCAATCCTTCCCCGGAAGGGTCGCTGGCTATGACATGCTGGCTATGATCTTAGATAATACTGTACAATACCCAAATAATTATTGGTATGCTATTTACTTTGGACATTCTTATGCATGAACTAAACTCACAGTATTGTTGTTATATGCCCCATGATACTATCATCATGATACAGGTTTTATACCTTTGTTTTTGCAGATTTTCCCTCCAATATATTGAAAGTCATGATTGTTGATTAATTTCTTCAGTTGAAGTCCCATCTTGTTTGATGGTAAAACCCGTGGATTCTGATAGTTTGATCATGTTTAATCCATGTACTGTAGACTGTAGATGTATTTCTGCAGTTATTTTTTCCCAGTAAACAAGTCATTGCCATCCAGCTAACATGATGACTCTCCCATGAATTGGTGGCTTGACAGTTCGTTCCAAACTCAGGGACTATGTACGTTTATTCGGGGGATGGTATATCCACCATGGTATGGTGAATCAGGGCTGACATTTATTTATTGCTTAACTGGTTGGGGGTTAGGAACATGATTTTTATTTTCCATTTCATATATGGGATGTCATCCTTCCCATTGACTTTCATATTTTTCAGAGGGGTTGAAACCACCAACCAGTTAAAGATGCTTAACATAATTTGTTGGATCCACCTGCTTGACGCTATCCCCCATTGCTGAAACACCCCACCACGACTTCATTGGCGCTACATATCCAACTCAACTCTCCCTTCAATCGTAGGTTTCCCTATTATACAACTTATATAATATACATACATACATACATACATACATACATACATACATACATACATACATACATACATACTTACATACATACTTACGTTACATTACGTTACATTGCATTGCATTACATACATTACATACATTACATACATTACATACATTACATACATTACATACATTACATACATTACATACATTACATACATTACATACATTACATACATTACATACATTACATACATTACATACATTACATACATTACATACATTACATTACACATTACAGACATTATATACATTACATACATTACATACATTACATACATTACATACATTACATACATACATACATACATACATACATACATACATACATACATACATACATACATACCATACATACATTACATACATTACATACATTACATACATTACATACATACATACATACATACATACATACATGCATACATGCATACATACATACATACATACACACATACATACATACATATATATGTAATATACAATCATGATCAATCATGCACATGCAGATGAATAAACACATTTTCTATACACATCCAGCTCCTCACACCTCCAGTCGTGGGAGGCGCCGGCAACTTCAGCTGCTTCGGTGAGCTGGGCATCGGTCAGCGCTGCGTGGCTCCCTGCGCAGATGGCGGGCCACAAGCCGCAGCCTGGCGGAACTGGAGTTTTCCGACATGGTGCCCCAATAGCTGGATGGAGAAAATATATGTTTTTTTTAAAAAAAATAGATGTTTACGGATGTTTTTAAAAATGTTTATAGATTTTTAGTGGAAAATCCATGAAAATTCAATTTCGATGATTTGTAGATGTTAGTGGATAATGACCGACAAATCTATAAATTTAAATGCTATAAATGGATGATTTGGTGGTACCTCCATTTTAGGACACTTCCATATGATTGGAGGATGGGTGAGATGTTCCACTGGATTGGTTTGAGGGAAAAACAACTACCAGAACGCCCGGAAGAGTTGATTGTAACAGCATGGTTTCCGATTTTCTCTGATTTACAGATATTTACAGTATCCATATGTATCCATCCAGTGAATGTTGAAGTTTTGTTCTAGAGTTGGGTATTCCAACTGCATGGCTATTCTTTCTATGTTGTTTGAATTTTTGTAATGACATCTCGTCAGAAAACAGAAGACACCCTCAGGGTGATGAAATTTTTGGCCATACATGGACATGCAGGACTGTTGGAATACTGAGCGCATGTTTTTTGTTAGTGTGTTTTTTTGATTGACTATTCGGTACGATATCATTTCGAGTGTATCAGGTATCTATATTGATGGTTTCAGTCGACATAAGGTTGGCCATGGGTTTTGATTCATTGCAATGCGGCTGGTCTTAAGGATAATACGAAGGACCAAATCTTTCTGAGGATGGAGCATAATGTATATAAACATAAACAAAAAAAAGCTAATTAGATCTAATTAGTTACAGGTGTGTAGAGAAATCTTCCAAACACCTGCATGTATTCCCTGGGTCGAAATACAGACCAAAGGAATACTAGGGAATACTAGGGACCTACAGCTGGTTCACTTGGACAGGGTCCACCAACCTCAGGTCATCGTTTGCTGGACGAACCGGCAATGGCAACTGCAAGAGGCCTGCCATACGGAAGATGCTTCGCCGCTGATACCCATTTTCGTGGTGACCCTGAGCATCATGCGCCTTGGAGAAAGATGTATAAAACACATAAAAAAAAACTGGATGCATTTGAGTCATTTGAGCATTGTACACCCAGTTGAAATGGGTGAGATAGACTGACCAGCGGCGTGAAACCCGGCGACGTGAGCAAGAATGGCTGGGCTGAGATGTGATAGCTCGGAGTGTTTTGTTCAATGAAATTCGGCATGTTGTTTTCAACACTTGGTGACTTGGTGTCTATAGAATTCACGTGTATGGTTTCTCCATGTTTCTCCTGCACACTTGTATTTCAGACTCTTCAGTTGCTGGGGTTGGGCCACCTGCTCGCCCTCATAGCGCTGAACCCTCTGGCAATGCAGAGAGAGGAACAGAGATGAGAGAGATCATCCCTAGTTGAAGGTTTAAATAAACCGTTTATGATTGAGTTTATCTCATTATATCTCATTATTAAAAGTCCCTATAAGGATGTTTACTATAACTGATGATAACTAGTTCACTTATTATTTTTAGCATTTACCATGAGTTTACCACATGAAGATCCGATGTTTGGCCACGTTTGGTCAAAGCAGTGAACCATGGTGGTAGCTGACAGGACCTCCAGGGTGAATCTTTGATCATCAATACCACAACAAATGAAGGTTAAGCAGCATTGACAATGGGGATACATATGGATATGATATTTTTATACGGCTATTTATTATATATATATTATATATATATATGTGTGTACATATATGGATATGTATCCAAAGTTAGCCAGAAAAATCCATCTCATGGGCGAATGAATTGGTGGCAAACCTTGGGCTACGCATCGCTACGTAGCTGGAAATGGCGGAAGGGTTTGATCAGGTCAGATTTCAGAAATTATTGAAGAATATTAATCAATATTATTGAAAATGTGAGTCTAAGAAAGTTGTTTGTCCTCCTGCATTGTGAGCAGTGAATAGTGACATAGTAATTCTTACATGGATATAAATGGATGTGGGTGTACTGTGGATGATGTCAATTGGCATAGGCCAAATACCATCAGCACGAGAACATGGAAGCAACATTTTCTAGGCATACTGGAACCCCATGGGAACCTGGACGTGGAAAATCCACCAGGTTCGGGGAGTTGATCCTTCAAATTAACCACGAAACTCCACAAGGTCTAAAGGTGGCCAAACTCTATGAAACCCGACCTATTAACTTCGCTGAGGTGTGCATTGGTGCTGTTTTCGGGAGCCGGACTCTATTGCTTCCTCAAGACGCCAAAGACTGCCCCGTGACTTGGCAGAAATCGTAGACAAAATTAGCTAAAGACTAAAGTACTGGTAAGTAGTTTTGTCCGTCACTCATATACTCGTATATTATATGTAATATCATATATGTAATATAAAGCTGTTTTATTGCTGTTTTTACATATGTACAACATACGCACACGCACACACACACTATATATATATATATATGTAATATATGTATATATGTATATTTGTATAATATATATATTATACGTATGTATGTGTGCGTGTGGGTGCACACAATGCAAAGAACAAATCTGTGTTCGTGCATAGTTCTTCCATGATGAAGGGAACACACAAAACACACACACACACACATTTCTAATCGTCCTTATATATACATATATGCGCATCCACACGAACAAATCCTACATGTTCGTATTGTGTGCTGATGCCTTCGTGCCTTGAGCAAGCCTTGAATCCAAGGATTGAAGTGGAACCATCAGCAGGCCCGGTTCTGCAGCTGCCATGACAGTTTCGGAGGTTTTACCAAAGCGTAGGTTTCAGATGGTTTCAGCATGAGAAATGGGGATTTGAACACCGATATCTATAATGAAATAAGGATTGGTCCGGCGGCTTGATATTGTGATGAAGTGATCCAAGTGTCGATTGTTGCAGGCACCCCAGGGATCAGTGGAGTAACATAGCGGCCCATCATTCCAGCTATAGATGGTTCATGATCTCAGTGATGTGATCAGTGGCTGAAATCAGAAGTGGATGATGCTGCATGGGAGCTTCAAGCAGCAGAACTTGCGATGTGATGCGATGTGTCAGAGCTAAACCAATCTGTACACAGACCGTCACAGACCCTAAGCAAAATAGTTTCTTTTGTGGTGTTTGCTAGCCCCTTTGCCTTTTTTTTCCCCGAGTCAAATGGATCTCAAAAAACATCAAGAAAATCCACGCGGAACTCTGCCAATATGGGGACATATATGACAATATATGGACATATACCCTGTAGTCAAACGTGGCTGGCTGGGAAATCCCCGAACTAATATGGACATTTAGATGTGAACATCATCGAATTACATGGTGGGTTTTCCAGCAAACCACGTTTGATGGCCCGATGGTCTATTGATAGAACAATCGAAAACTACGGGAATATTCTGGGAGGATACATCAGACATAACATGACATAACATATATATATATACATGTATATACATATATATATATATGTATATATGTATATATATTATAGTGGGAGTACCATGGCATCTTTAACCGAAGGGTGTTCATCGTGGGCCATCTGAGCCAGGTGCCAAATCGCCCAAGTCCCCGCTCTCGATGTCGCCCACGTCACCGATCTCCCCGGGCCGGATCCCGCCGCAGAGGGTATCGTACTTCGGCGATCCCGGTGGGATGGAGGTGATACATGGCTATACTAAGCTAGAAGCTGGTGCCCCGTAGTTAATTTGGATTATAAACTCCAATTTGGCAGTGTGTCAAAACCTTGTACCCCTGGTGAACATCAAAATTGCTGGTAAATGGATGTTCATCCCCCTAAAAATGGTATTAATAGGTATTGATCCATACCCATTTCACGTTTGGGTTTATGATAGTATCTATCGCATTCTGTAGCTACTATGGTTTACTGTATAGACCAACTTAGAACTGGGGGGCACTACCTTGTACCCTTTTGCATCCCTTAATCCCTTTGTGTATTTTGCATTAGCATCATTAATGGATGGCAATCTCATTGTTCGCCAACCTATTTGTAATTAGAAATCGATGTAGTTATTTATTTATTGCGTTCCAATATCTTCGAAGGGGTTGGATTTAAGTAAAAAACATGGAATTGGAAGGGAATTGAAAGGAACATGGGGATGAAAGCAACAACACCTGGAGATAGGATCAATGACAACCCATAAAAACTTGGACCAATCAAGAGTTTAATGTGAATGACTTAAGAGTAAAAGGGTGGCTTAACTTGGCTTGACTCAACCTGCGCAATAGGATAAAGCGGAGAACAACCGTTGCATAAATTAGAGCTTGCACACCTGCATCGCTGAGGGTGGATATGCCACAGGGGGCAAGCTATGCATGGATGAATGAAGCCAGAAGGCCCGCGGTATTGCGCTCGCAACCCCACGGATTTTGCATGTTTTTGCTAAATACCATATGACAATACCAAGTTCCAAACTAAAAGCCCCGACCCGACCAAAGCATACCGAAGCACATATGATTAATCATCCAAAGTTTCAATCCATTTCACGAGGATGCACCCATATACACCCCCAAAATGGTGTGACATTCATTGAATTTCAAGACGTTTCAAGATCCAAGAAGCTGGAATGGGGCCTGCTCCCCCAGGGTTCCTTGCAGGCCCATCCACCCCATGGATCTAGACTTGATGACGATGGATTCCCGGCGGCAGAGCACCTGGCTACATTTGATGGGATGATCTCCTGTTCCAGCCCACTTAGCAGTACAGATTGGGTCAGGTCGTTTTTGAACGTTATTGGAGCCTGGCGTTCACCAGTGCACGGCGTTTTGTGCCACCAGATATGTTTATTTGATTCTGTTCGTTTATTTTGCAAGTGTTATTGTACAATTGCAAACATGATGACATCTATATAGACGCAATATGTCCTATACACATAATTACCAGCCATGTTGATGCATTTAGTATTTCCACCAATGTCCATAGCATGCCCATGACTACAGCTATTATAATAGTATATTATAAATATATATATATATGCACGCACGCATGTGAATTTTCAGGTGAAATTCCACAGATACAGACAGTCGGACGAACATACATGCATACATACATCATACATACAGAGATACGATCAGCACAGACCAGCACAAACCAGTACATGCCAGCACTGTACATACGTATATTGCACGCATATGTATATATATATATATACATATGCGTGCCTGACAAGGGGGTGTACCCCTGCATGTCCATTCTTAAAGGGAAAAAGGACAAACAATCTATTTTTGGGGTGCCCTTTTTTCAGACAAACCCATATGCATATGCATGTAAATATAATCATCATGTCTGTAGGTTACATCCGAATTCAGCCCTTCCAGGACACGCTTCTCAGTCCGCAACATTGGCAGCCATCGCAGCCGCCCACCCTGCCATCTGCGCCCATCATGGCACCGCATGGTTACCAACAGAGTCTTAGCTTTATCGCACTCGAAGCTTGGCACTAACGGTCGAAGGGGGCTTTGGTACATGGTTCAACCATGTTTAACCATGTTCAACCCATGTTAACCAGCTAAAAATTGTCAAAAAGGACAAACAAAGCCATGAGATAAGAATGATTATGATTATGACCATTGCTAATTTTCTCGTTCTTCTCGATGAACTTGTTGTTTTTGTTGCTGTTGTTGTTGGGATGCAATTGCCAATATATAATTGGGATTACACTGGGGCTTGGCTTTGTTCATATAAATTGCTGCTTTATAGCCAGCAAAATGAGAATGTTGATCAAGAAGAATGTGTGGTTTTCTTCCACCTAGAAGACCGGGGTTTCAGCTGGTTTAACCAGTTTAACCAGCAAACACATGAGGATAAGGACACATACATACATACATACATTACATTACATTACATAACATAACATAATACATACATAACATAACATAACATAGCATAACATAGCATAACATAGCATAGCATAGCATAACAAAATACATACAAAACATACATAAACTACATAACATACATAACATACATAGCATGCAAAACATACTTAACATACATAACATACATACATACATACATACATAACATACATACCTAACATACTGAACATACTTAACATACTTAACATACTTAACATACTTAACATAACATCAATACATACATACATACATACATACATACATACATACATACATACATACATACATACATACATTACGTACGTACGTACGTACATACATATAGTACATACATACATACATATACATACACATACATACATATATATATACATACATACATACATACATTACGTACGTACGTACATACATACATACATACTTTTACATACATATACAAACATATACATACATATAAATACATAAACATACATATACATACTTACATATACATACATTGACATACATACATATACATACATATACATACATACATATACATACATATACATATACATACATACATACATACATACATATATACATACATATACATACATATACATACATATACATACATATACATACATATACATACATATACATACATATACATACATATACATATACATACATATACATACATATACATACATATACATACATATACATACATCTACATACATCTACATACATCTACATACATCTACATACATATACATACATATACATACATATACATACATATACATACATATACATACATATACATACATATACATACATATACATACATATACATACATATACATACATATACATACATATGCATACATATACATACATATACATACATATACATACATATACATACATTTACATATACATACATATACATATACATACATATACATACATACATACATACATACATACAAACATACATACATACATACATACATTACGTACGTACGTACATACATACATACATACACATACATACATACATACATATATATGTATATACATACATACATACCATACCATTACATAACCTAACGTAACATAAAACAACATTACATTACATACACACATACATACATGCATGCATACATACATACATGTATACATGTACATATATGTTGTTCCTCTGGCTCTTTAAACACACAAACGCACACACACACATATATATATATATATTATAGAATTCAACGGTCAAGTCAGGGAGGTACCAATGCGCCACACAAACGGGAACAGTGCCCGAAAGTGGTCAGTGATTTGGGTTTGTTCGACGACCAAACATTGGGATTTATGCGAACAAACACCGGTCATTCCAACAAACAATGCCGTTGGATGCCTTTGGTCATCAAACTTGGCTTGCTGGACAGCCCCCCATTGAGTTCCAGGATGTTCCCACTAAAACCTACATTTCAAATTCAGTTCGGACATTTCTCAGCAAGCCATATGTGAAGATGATCATGAGTCCACACCAGATCCATGAACCTCTATGTATATCCCCGTAACATATGGGCCCAATGCCAACTTACAGGCGCCTTGAGCTGAATGGAAAACATGTGCCACGTTGCGTTGTGGGTCGTTTGCGCGTCCCACATCTTCAAACTGGTAGCGGGAGCTTTGGCATCCCTGCAAAACTTCGTGAAACCGCCAGCGACCAAGGTGGAAGACTTTCGGGCCCCTACGCCCATGGCGCTGGACAACCTGAAGTATGGAAACTTCAGACCTACGACGGTGGTGCCTGAGGCGAGGAGTCTGCCGGGCTATGGAGGACAAGTTGAGGAGTGGGCCAACTATAAGTTCCAGGTGCAGGCCATCGAGATGAAGGAGTCACAGATGAGTGAAGGTGAGAGGAAGAAGCTTGGAGGACTGGCTTTGAGGCTGACTGAGAGGCTCCAAGGGCCGGCTTTGCAGATCGCAAAGACCTTGGGGATCGAGGAGTTGGCAAAGCCTGATGGAGTCACCAAGCTGATGAATGCCCTGGAGACAGACCTACTACCACTACGCCGACAAGCCGCAGTGGAGCTCTACCAAGCCGGATCTATGCCTGGCTTGCTGAGCCGACAGAACGCCGAGCCGATGGCATCATATGTGCTGAGAAGGGAAGCTTGGTGGAACCAGTTGACCGAGCTTGACAAGGAGGTCAAGTGCAGCCAAGCGATCTTAGGAGAGCAGATGCTGACACAGAGTGGACTCACGTCCATGGAGCAGCAACTGGTGAGATCGGTGATGAGCAATGATCTCAGCGACCTCAAGAAGTTGGCGGCAACGCTGAGAGACCAATTCGGAGCGGTACATGACAGGGAGAAGAGGAAAGGCAAAGGAGATCACAAAGGCCGATGGGGCTGGGGACAACGAAGTTCCTACATGGTGGAGTCCTACATGGCTGAGGATGAGAACCCTGTTGTGACCGACGAGACCCCTGAGAATGCCGAGTATGATGAGGAGATCTACGACGAGAGCTATGAGGAGATGCCAGAAGGACCTGAGGGGACACAGCTGGAAGAGGACATCGTGGCATGGTACGCAGACCAAGGTATCCATGCACAGACGTGCTCAGCTGAGGACTTGGAGCTGATCTACGACACTGTGGAGCACGAGACAGCTGCGTTCTACTCGAGGCAACAGGCAGCTCATCGAGGCTACTCAGTTCCTGCGAGCAACAGCTTGTACCAGTCCAACAACAACCAGACACCACAGGAGAGGCAGGCCAAGGTTTTGGCTGCGAAGCAGAGGACGAGGTGCAGAGCTTGTGGACAGCAGGGACACTGGCAACGAGACTGGATCTGCCCGAAGAGAAAAGGAGGATTCAAAGGCAAAGGCAAGAACAAGGACAAGGGCAAGGTTCAGAGCAAGGGGAAGAACGACGGTAAGTCATCGCCGAGTTCAACGAGATCGACATCGGGATCACCAAGCAAGCCCAGGGTTGTCTACTTCTCAGTGAGAGACAGCCACCAGGAAGAACCCTTCGCAGGGATGGTTCATCGCTATGAGCCTTCCGGTCCAGGGAGCCCAGGATTGGATGATGTAGATCAGAGAAGACTTGAGGACGAGGTGCGAAGGCTGATGACCTTGCCATCAGAGCGGTTGGAGCAGGAGTTCCAGCAGGAGCTACACTACATGCCACCACAGAGCAAGGCAGCAGCACGACCACCTTCAGGAAGTCTGGTTCCTGATCTGATGATGCAGATGCATCACCCCAAGTCGCCTGGCTTCTACGTGCATCAGGCGAGAGGATCGACTGAGGAGACTATGGGATTCTCAGCTGGCGAAGTGCCAATTCCAGAGACACCTAGAGGAGACAGCGGTTGCCCACATGAGAACACGACAAGAAGAGGATCGAATGCCTACATAGACATGCTGACCTGCAAGGACTGCGGACTGGTGATGCACAAGGAGAAGAAGTCACCAGTGACCAAGGACATCAGCATGAGGCAGATTGATCCGCAGGTGTGTCAACACCATGATGTGTCTTGGAAAGGATCCAACGGGTACCAATGGGTTTGGACATGCCCGGACTGTGGATGCAGCGACAAGGTCAAGAGGAATCCAGGAGATGAGAGGCCGATTCCTGCAGCAGGAGTTCCATCATCCACCATGAGATCTACCACCAGGACACTACCGAAGGCAACTACACCTATGTCGTCTCCACCAACGACGCCACTGAGGACCTCTATGTCGACAGTGCAGGATGCAGTGTTGTTCACATCTGAGGATGAGTGGACGACATGCCGAGATCTTTTGCATCGTATGGTTCGACTCCACATCAATGCCCACAACTCCATCACCAAGCAGGAGTTCATGCAGATTGTCAACGCTGTTTCGCTTTGCTGTGCAGCACAACTTCATCGAGCTGTACCACTTCTACCTTCAGGACAAGGTCACGTGGGAACACCTGGAGGAGCATCCATCTCAACGGCCAGAAGTGAGAACAGAGACGAAGGTGATCGACTGTTTGACTTCGGCAAGTACAAGGGACGAAGCTTCAGATCGGTCTACGACAACGAACCTTCTTATGTGAACTGGACGTTGGACGAGATGCAGAAGGGCGAAGGCTACTGCAAGGGCATGAGAAGATGGCAGGAGTACATCAATGTGAAGAGAGCAGAAGAGGAGTCGAATCCACCGAGAACACCAACAGCCTATATGGTCGTCGATGTCGAGGAGATTGATGAGAATGACGATGTGGCAATGTGGGTCAACACAGAGGACGAGGAAGCGACCTACATGTTCCTTGACTCAGGTTGCAACCAGACCTGTCATGGGGAGCTGTGGATGAAGAGGTTCAGCAATGTGACAAAACATTATCCACAATGGCTACATCGACAGACAACCGAGCTCAACGGCATCGGAGGACGATCGAGGACGCTGGGAGAAAGACTTCTCTATGTCATGCTGGAGAACAACAATGGAGAAGGAGTTCCAGGAGAAGTCACCAGCATGGAAATCGAGGGATCGAAAGCACCAATGCTTTTGAGCCTTCCTTCACAAGAGGCTCTTGGATTGGTCGTTGACTTTGAAGATTCGACCATCTACAGCAAGCTGTTGAACATGACCTTCAAGGCAGTTCGAGGCAAAAGGAATTGCCTTTTGGGCCTCAAGATCACCCCAGCCGAGTTCGCGGAGATGAATGTGGCACCGGTTGAAACCGTTGCACTGATGGCTGAGTCGAGTGAGGGCTCTGACAAGAAGCCACCATGGAGGACTTCGGATGAGGGAGATCAGAGAGGAGTGCCCAAGGCCAGAGCAGCACCCAGCGAGATGCTGACCAGAATTGCACCGGATGGACAACGCTACACATCTGAGGTGCGAGTAGTTCCAACTCGAGCAGCATCATCTTCAGCAAGACCATCTGAGGAGAACACCGACAAGGAGGATGATGATGTTTGGGTCGAGGTTGAAGAAGAGGAGGCATCACAAACCGCTGGGACGACACAGAATGAGACATGGGATCGAGATGAAACAGAGGACGCACCACTGGAGGAACAGATCTTGGATGAGCCAGAAGAAGAAGGACAGCCAGAAGGAGAACTATCTCCGAAGGAGAAGGACGTTTTCCGACCAGGATATGAGGAGACTGACTGGTGGGACATCCAGGACAATGAGATCATCCGACACCATGTGCAGCCACGGACTATGCCGTTCTACCCAACAGGAAGTCGAATGTATTTGCCCGTCGACTTGATGAGGCTTGCTGGACGAAGAGTGACCTACAAGCTCTTCGAGGATGGGAACACGGAGACCGTGAATGACAACTGGAAGGATCGACTTCCAGGACAGTACGTCAAGGAGCGATCGGAGGCAACAACCTTTGAGAAGGCACCTCCTGGACTTCACGTCGTCCGGAGGATCACCTACAACATGGAGAATGGAGAAGAGATCGCTGACGAGACTGAGTATGACCTCATGCAGGAGGGACGAGAAGAAAGACCACTACCCAACGGAGTCACCTACATCAGGACGAGATTCCACGTCTTCGAGGACTTTGAGGACGAGAGTCCATGGATTGGAACTACCACGTTCCGACTCAAGCCTTTGGAGACGGAGTTGGCCGACTATGTCATGGACCCCAAGGACACCAAGCGCACCATGACCAAGGGCCAGCGGAAGCAGCTGGAACAGGAGGTTGAGAACCTAGAGGAGAAAGACATGGCGCTTTGGTCTGTCCTGACCAGGAGAAAAGCTTTCTTGCCCATGCGCTGGAAGATTGTCTTCGAGCTGTTCTGCGGATGTGCCTTGTTGACAAGGATGTTTCAAGCAGCTGGCTATGAAACCTGCACACCGCTGGACGTGAACAACGGGTGGAATGTCTTCGACCCGAAGCATCGAAGATGGGCAGAGGACATGCTGGAGCGTGAGAACCCGTACCTTCTCACGGTGGCATGGCCTTGTGGACCCTGGTCACCATGGCAGAGGATGGCAAAAGATCAGGAGATCGTTCAGGAGAAGCGGAAGAAATGGTTGCCGATCCTAGGATGGATCAAGAAGATGGTGAGGAAGCAACAGCAGAAAGGAGGAGTGACAATGGTCGAGAACCCATGGCCGTCAGAAGCATGGAACACTCAGGAGATCATGTCACTATCTTCGCATCAGTATGGACGAAGTGAGGAGGAGCAGTTCGAGGTCTTGAGGGTAGATGCATGCGCCTTTGGACTTCGGGACTATGACTCCAAGCTGTTGCACAAGAAACCCACAGGTATTGGGACAGACTCACCAGGCATCAAGACCATGATGAGAGGAATGACCTGCAGCGGAGATCATGAACATGAGCCGCTGGAGGGTAACAATTCGAGAGGAGCGAGAACGAGGCAAGCAGCAAAGTGGACTTCGAGGATGTGCAGAAGGATCATCCGAGGAGTTCAGATCGACTTGGAGAATGCAGTTTCGACAGCATTCGCAGGAGAGGCTATGCAAGAGGCAATTGAAGAGGAGCCACATGCGCTGGATGAGATCTACGGAGAAGAGGATCTACCTTCAACTAAGCCGACAGCCAAGGAGGCAGAGGTCGATCTGGCAAGAGAGGAGACGTTGGAGGATCAAGAACGACTTGAGGAGCCAGAGGCCGAGAAGATCAGAAGGAGGATGTGGACAAAGCTGAGCAGAAAGGAGAGGATTGGCATCAGAAGGTTGCATGTCATGACAAGTCATGCAACACGACCACAAATGCAAAGGATGCTGAGGTACTCTAATGCACCAGCTAATGTGGTGTCAGCAGTGAAGTACTTCAAGTGTTCAGCTTGCGAGAGGCTTTCAGAAGGCCATCATCCCGCAGTTGTGAAAGCTCCAAATCCCTACACCTTTGCCGAGGATGTTGGATTGGACGTCTTTGAGGTCAAAGATGCTGAGGGAAACCGATACCAAGTTCTACATGCTGTATGTCATGGCACGACATTCCAAGCGGGAGAAGTGCTTGGCATTTCAGCTGGAGTTCCGAGCAGCCGCCTATGCTTGGACCTTTTCACTCGATTTTGGATGAGCTGGGCAGGAACACCGAAATCCATCACTGTGGACCGAGGCACTCACAACCGAGGAGTTTTCTTCTCAGAGCTTCAGAAGCTTGGAGTTGAGGTGAGGTCGGCAGCGACACAAGCCCCATTCCAGATCGGGAGGACAGAGAGACATGGAGGTATCCTGAAGCACATGATCAACAAGGTCGTCATGGCCACGCAGGCTACAGGACAATCAGAGATGCAGCTTGTGCTCATGCAGCGCCTGGAGACCAAGAACCGTCAGGCAAACATTGGAGGATTCTCCCCGAGCCAATGGGTACTTGGCCGGAATCCACGAGCTGGAGGATGGACAGATGAGGACGAAGAGACAGTCGTGGTTCACGATGAGGATCCGCAATCCACGTTCAACAGGAGGAACGTGATGAGAGAGGCTGCAAGGATTGCCTGGGCAGAAGAAGACAGCAGGAGGAGAGTTCAGAAAGCATTGCTGAGGAAAGGTGGCGGAGAAGCTCAACAATTCCGACAAGGAGATCTGGTTGCTTTCATGAGGAGAAAGCAAGGAGCAGTCAAGTGGTATGGACCTGGACGAGTTCTGACACAGGAGGGCAAGAATGTCTGGATCATGCATGGAGGAGTTCCAATTCTCACTTCAGAGACCATGGTGAGAGCAGCAACTTCAGAGGAATACCTCACCAAGGAGCTCATTGGCGTGACCAAGGGCAAGAAGAGAGGCAGAGGACTACTCTACGAGGATCCAGCACAACACCATCAGTTGGGATCAACTGGACAGCCGTCCTATTTGGATCTCCGGAAGGTTGAGGACGATGAGAATGCAGCAGGAGCCGCACTACCCAGAGGAGGACTTGGCAACATTGCACCTACAGAACGAGGAGGTGATGAAGATGAGTCACCGAAGAGGATGAGAGCATTGATCAGAGAAGAGGAGAAGAAACAAGAGGATGAGGCAAGATCAATGGCATCAAGGACATCACCACATGAAGTGCCTGTGCCAACAAGTCCGACTAACTGGGAGGACAACAGTCCTGGCTACAGCCCTGGAACACCCGTGGAGGAGCAAGCAACTTCATCGACGAGGACGGTGCAGACACCATCTCTACCACAACCACCAGCAGTTCTGACACCGCTGTCAAAGGCAATGGCAATTGCAGGAGGAAACCAACTTGATGTTGGAGCAAAGATGGCGAAGTCAATGAGGACGCAGAGAGAGGAGACAAAGGAAGAGAGCGCAGCAGAGAGGACCATGAACAGACCACGTTCAAGGAGTCCGCCAGAAGCTTTGAAGAAGGAGTTCACGAGCTTCATGGCGAAGAGGTACAACAAGAAAGGAGGAGACCCCAAGAGCACTGGGGAGTTGCGCTATGAGAGAGAGACCAAGGAGATGCAACGACAGTTGGACATCACCAGAGGCAAGGAATGGACCAATTGGGTCAAGTACAAAGCGACCAGAGTTCCATCCAAGAAGGAGGTGGAGCAGATGCTCATGGCTGGCATCAAGCCTGTGCCAATGCGATGGGTTGACGTGGACAAGCATGCTCGACTACGAGTTGAAGGAGGACCAGAGGTGGAGCCGAAGTTGAAGAGCAGATTGGTACTTCGAGGAGATCTGGAAGAAGGAGACTTCAGAGTCGACTGCCCGACAGCCACGGCAACTGGAACACACCTGGTCATCAGCTTCGCAGCATGCACCAGGAGACGCTTGAGAGCAGGCGACATCAGCGCCGCCTTTCTCCAAGGAAGTCCTATCAACCGAGAGCTGCTGATGAAGGTTCCCAACACAGGAATTCCTGGTCCTGACGGACAAGGATACGCAGTTGAACCTGGCAGCTATCTTGTGGCTTTGATGTCAATCTATGGGAGCAAGGATGCACCACGAGGATTCTGGATAGCTTTGAGAGATGAGATGCAGGTCCAAGGACTACGTGAGGTGGAGCCAGCACTCTATGCTCTGACAGGAGATCAGGGAGAACTACATGGACTGGCAGCAACACACGTGGACGACATCATCTGGACGGGAGATGAGACCATGGACAGTGTCATGGACAAGATCCAAGAACGTTTCACTTTTGGCAGCATCGAGGAGGAGAACTTTCGATTCTGTGGCAGGCGCATCGAGTCAAAGGATGACTACTATGAGATCACTTGCCCAGAGCTGCTTAGCAAGGTGAAGCCGATTCACATTGAGGGACGCCGAGACCGAAGTCCTGCTGACCCAGCGAGTGCAGAGGAGCAATCGCAGATGAGGGCCGTCTTGGGAAGCATCGGCTACGTCGTCAGACTTTGCAGGCCAGAGCTTTCCTACAGATGTTCGGCGCTTCAAGGGAAGCAAGCGCGACCTCAACACCAGGATCTTGTGAACACCAACAAGTTCTTGTCTGCAGCGCAGCGCACTACGGGCAATGGCTTGCGCTACGTCAAGAACAAGATCGACTTTCACAGTGCAGTGCTGCTATCTGTGACGGATGCGAGCTTTGGAGCCGAAGAACACACAGCTGAGGATGGAAGGAAGAGCGGCCATCGTTCCCAGGCCGGAAGATTTCTTCTGTTGGCAGACAGGATGCCGACACTCAGCACTCCAGCGAACGTGCATATCCTGGAGTGGCAATCACATACGATTCGCCGAGTGTGTCGCTCAACTCTGCATGCCGAGGTGATGAGCAGCATCGGAGGGAGTGAAGCAGGGCAGTATGTCCGAGCACTACTCTATAACATGACCAACCCGAAGAAGACTGGACTACGTGAGCAGCTGGACTGGAAAGTGGCAGCGAGTGACTCTCGCACAATCCACTGGCTGACAGACTGCAGGTCCTATGTGGACACTATGTCATCAACTGGTCAAGGAGTGGTAGCTGACAAGAGGCTAGCAATAGACCTCACTGCTTTGCGGCAGGATCTTTGGCGTTCTCCCGGTACAGAATGTGGAGAACCAAATGTACAGGAATCCATCCCTTTGGACTGCACGGATCAACTTTGGTGGATCAGCACCAAGGATATGATCAGCGATGGTCTCACCAAGCACATGCAATGGGACAACATCACCAAGCTGTGCCGCACAGGTCAGTTCATTCTGACATCATTGCCGAGGAGGTCCATATGTTCCGGTTCAGGATCTGTAAAGATAGACGGGTGTGAAGATGATCATGAGTCCACACCAGATCCATGAACCTCTATGTATATCCCCGTAACATATGGGCCCAATGCCAACTTACAGGCGCCTTGAGCTGAATGGAAAACATGTGCCACGTTGCGTTGTGGGTCGTTTGCGCGTCCCACATCTTCAAACCATATTTGATTACCGGCTAGGGATTGATAGGCAGTCCTGAGGCACTGACTGGGTAGATTGATGCCTCCCAAAGAGAATTGCGCCATCTACGGTGCGTGGTTAGTGTATGTGTGTGTGCGTGCATACCACTGTATGTGTGTGTGTGTGAGCCACATTTGCTTCAAAAATATGGCTGCATTGGGTTTGAAGATGGCAGCTCCACCGGCAGTAGCCCTGCCTGGTGCAAAATATGGTGAGAATCCAAAGAATAAGAAAACAATCGCTATTTACCAAAAATAGCGATGCTATTCGGGGTCGCGCCATCTGCCAAAAATAACGAATTACGGCCAGGCTGCGCCATCTACCGTCGCTATTTATTTTTATTTTTTGCGCCATCTACTTTCACAGTGGTGTAAATTTTGCCGTGTGGATCGTTACTAATCAACCAGCACTGTACTTTTTGCAACGTATTTAAGACTGGTCATGAATGCATCATTCTTGGCATATGGTTTGTTATAATACGCAAAGCCGGTTATACGACCTGACTCCTGGTCTTTGTTTTCACCTGAGGATGAGATGTTTGCCGGTACGAACCCACCCATGATGACCACCTATCGAAGGTCGGATGATGGAAACGGCTGCAAAGGAACTGAACTGCTCTTAATCATCCACCCACGAAGGATACAAGTTTTTTGAGAGGCAATGTGTTCCTATTAGACGTGGACAAAGGGTACCGTGAGGGATGCTGGATTTGTGTTGGTCGTTTTTAATTGTTTTTCTATCCCATGGTGACGAATGAACTCATCTTGAACTCTTCAAGATGACGCGCGAGAAATAGAATACCTCATGAGGCAGTACGATATGGGATGAGAACTTTGTTGATTATGTTTTTTAATGATTATCAAAATGTAGTTATGTCTATAATAATATACATTCGTATAAAATGTGTATATATATATATATATAATTCATGTATATATATATATATGTATACATGTATATGTGTGTGTGTGGGTGTAGTGGCTATTAGAGGCCAATTGTATCTATTTTTAGGTTGGTTAATGATAACTATACATTTATCGTTGGAGGGTCTCTCACACCTTGCGGAGTTCTTGGATTTGGACACGATGGCGGCTGCAAAATCCAGAATTGCTGCTGGCCAGTTGATACGACTTTGTTTCGTGAGAGCCAAGACTCCTAATCTCAAAAAACAACCATATACTTTCGTGAATATAGTTATTTTGGTGACATGATATGATATGTGGTATTATACTGATATGGTTCATATCTAAACGTGTGCCCTACCAGTATGGTTATTCTCGTGAATTATGCTGAATGCTGAATTATAGTAATATTGTTAAATTACAGACATTGAGGTGATTCACCAACCTTCCCTGCCTCTGATTCCAAAGAGGCCCTGGGTTTCTCATTGCAGGCCACCTGCGCCCGACACCGTGGTCCAAGTCGAAGATGACCCTTCCTTCAGAGCACCGTGGCTGCGGGGTTGTCTCCTCAAAAAAAACATGGGGAACATGATGATAAACTTGTGATGAACGCGTACATTGCCGCTTTTCAACGTTTTCTGACAAGTCCACATTCTGGAGCAGGGGGTGGTTTCAAACATAGAAATGGGAATGCGAACTCTAGTTACAGTTACATATATATATATATATATACTGAGTCTCGCGCTATATATACAGTATACATATATATATACATACAGTATATATATATATATATATTCATAACACACACATATATATATATATGATATGTGTATCTGTATATTACCACAAAGAAGCACATTTGCCAGATAGATAGATAGATAGATAGAAAGAAAAATAGATAGATAGAAATAGACAGATTGATACATAGAGATAGATATAAATGGATCCATGGATCAATGGATTGATGGATGGATATGGATTTGGATTTGGATATGGATATGGATGGATAGATGGATCGATGGATAGATAGATCGATAGATAGACAGGTAGATAGATACATGGGGTTTCCACCAGTTCCACCTGCACATCCACACAGATCCCTAACTCCCAGGTTCTGTTTCAGCGCCGCCATGTTCCTCCCAGGTATGGGTGCAGCACTAAGATGTCGCACCTTATAACGATCCCAACCGCCCAGGCGGCCCAGGCGGCATCCGTTTGAAAAACTCCAGCTGAGGATCCAATCATGGGGCCGACAAGAAAAGATGTGTCCGGCAGTGCCATGAACATTTCCGGTTGAACATGGATCAAAAATGGTTAAACCATTAATTAAACTAGCAACTGGGCTGGCAAGTAGGACAAAGGTATTACAGTAAGTTCTGACCCGGACTAATTTTTGATCTGGAACAGTTTATTGGGTTCATATGTAGTGTCGTTTTGTTTATATAACTATGACAAGGAGGAACATCGTTGCAGTATGCAAATGGTATTTCAGATAAACCATGCAGTGACTGGATTTATTCACGGGAAAATTCAAACCGCCTGGGGCCACTGCTCAGGCTTCCCCTGATGCTGCGCAGCTAGGGGAGCGCTAAGAATCCAGTCGGACACTGAACCACAAGCAGATGAAGATATCACCACACAATACCACAGATGTATCATGATGTATCAGATGTTGAGTAAGGTGAATCATCCTAAGAACGACTTGCTTCCAGTTCAGGAATTATTGGTATACAGTATATATATATATACACTGTATATATATATACACGTATTTGTATATATGTTATTTTGTCAACACATGTAAACTTAGTATGTTTAATTTGGACGATCCCGGCCCCAAGTCAAGACTGGGTCAAATCCTTCCCGCAGATTCCGCAGATACACGACTTTCACAACCAGAAGTGGAGAACAGTAAAGCCCGTGTTCGAAGTTCTGTAGTCCGTGTCAAGACAGATCGACAGAAGGGCCCCGCGTGGTCCAAACACCGAACCAAAACGCCTTGCGAGGTGCACAAAGCACGGTAAGCCTGCTATGTCAGCGCCATGCCAATGACTTCTCTTTAATGATTACATTGTTTAATAATCAACAAAGCCTTGGCGGTAGCGGTGCTGAATATAATTGAATATTCCTTGCTGTACTTGTTCCTGATTGTTTGATATTGTTTGCTCCTTGCCTTCAGTTTCAACTGGGAAAGATCATTTGGTTGTTTGGCAGAGCTCGCCCATTCCCAGAGATTGGGTCTGAAGCAATTCAGTCAATCCTGTTGGCCCCTGGGCCCCATAATTTCGACTGGAACTCGTTTTGAGAAATCAATTGTTTGATAGGTTGTTTTTGGTATGCGTTTGATGCGCCGCCCTTGGAAGGGTTCCTACTCTCTAGGGAACAAACGTATCCACTTTTTTTGTGG
This sequence comes from Cladocopium goreaui, assembly GCA_947184155.2. NCBI lineage: Eukaryota > Dinophyceae > Suessiales > Symbiodiniaceae > Cladocopium > Cladocopium goreaui. The sequence continues at coordinate 42,460 of CAMXCT020000151.1, read as the reverse complement.
AAAAAATGCTTTTTTGGATACGTTAGCTGCTGTGAACATAGGCTATGATAAATGCCCTATACTTGAGACATGTTAGTTGAAAATCCAGAATGGACATGTTAGTGGAAAAGTTGTCCCCCCCTCTGGGGGTTCCCGGGAAACTGCCAGAAGACTACCGCCCCGGACGCCCCAGCATCTTTATTTCCAGTCCCGCATTGATAACAAAACGGTGGAGAAAAAAGGGGCCCCAACTCCTTCCGGAAGAGCGCATCATAGATGATGCTCGTGGGTGGGCAGGAAGATTGGGGGTGCATTCCAAAAACCAGCTGCATTTACTAAGGGTTGGATGACTGGCCATGGAAAGCGTCCACTTAACGTGTCCGTGTTGTTCAGAGGAAGTGGTTTTGAGATATGTGAGTGGTTATTCGCTGAACCTATCCCCCAAAAATAGCGAACATATCCCAGATCAGGGTCGAAATCCAAGGGCCCCAATTGCAGGAACTGAGACATGTTAGCTGTTATTGGGTCAATGGTCCCAAAAAAAGTTGCAATGCATTCCCCAGGAAAACGCCGGTACAGAGTGGACATGTTAGTTGATACCTGAAACGGTAGCCCGAGACACGTTTGTTCCCGGGAGTGTAATTTTTAGATGTGCCATTCACGATCCCTTGGAAGGGCTGCAAATTTGAAAGATGAAGTTTGCGAAAATGAGGGTTCAAGAATTGAATTTAGGGGTTGGATATCTTAAGGTTCCTGCACGATGCGTTACGTAGTTAACATGTTGCACATGCTCTCTTATGGTCAACAGGGAGGTGAGGCGTAATTCCCCAGTATTTAGGGGCCCTGGACCAAAGCTGGAAAGCTAGAACACTTGTGGTCACACAGGCGGAGCGCAGCACCTTTTTACTGCAGCTATGCTAGCAAGTCTTGAGCCATATTTGGTCGTGGTCGGCTTTGCCGAAAGCACTTTGGCACTGATGCTTCAAGAGGTGAAGAAAAATGGATGGATGATCTGGTGGATGTTGGCATGGGAAACTTGAAAATCATTAATCCTATAATGTTTTTTTCCCAGCCTGGAAGAACAAAATTGATTCACTGCGCAGGCGAAATGCATTTTTTTGATTTTTTTTTGAACTTGAGTCACACGCCTGCCAATCGACATGAATGTCCATGTTGCAAACATTTATTGACAAGTGCCACAAATACCAGCATTTTGTCTCTTAGCCTCGAAAATCTCAATTTCAAATTTGTCACCCTTACAAGGGCGGCGAGTCAACCGGTTGCCTTGTTTTTGTGTTTTTGTAGAATTTTAATGTTTTTTTTAGAGTAATTCTCTGTGGTTTCGCAACAGCGGCACATCACTGTCAGAAGTATTGACGAAAACATTGCAAAAAATATGCACACAGCAATGCATCACTCGACAACACAACAGCTTGATCATGATGTATGCCTGCCAAGCCATGATGATTTCCCACTGCATTGGTTTCAAGTTGCAGCAATATATTTTCAATTTTCAAAGTCTTCGCCAGGAATCAAAGATCCGCCCAATGGATTCATGATTTATACATTGCACACGTGATGCAATGCCAAGAGGGGTCCGAAGTTGAAAAGTTGAGATCCACAGCATTTTTTCTGAAGATGTCATTTTTTGGCGCGGCGGCAGGGTGCGATGCGTTTTTAAGCATGGCAACAAACTTCGCCATGGCAATGGTCTGAAACCTGCAGATCCTGGAGATCTCTTGGCCTCTTGGCCCCCCTTTTTTTTGGGCCTTGGATCCAAGAAGTGTTAAGGCGTTACATTTGGCCGTCATGAGCCGTGTCCGCCAGGCATTTCGGAAATTGTAGCCTTCATATTGGCATACGTGTGGAAACATCTGAATTTAATTGATTGTAATACCATATATGTAGAATATAATATATATATATACACATTATAGATAGTAACACAAACAATATATATATATACTTACACATTTTTGGTTTATATATATATATATCATTATTATTTTTTGATTATTATTATTGTTACTATAATATATATATATATATGCACATTAGTATTGAACTGTATATATATATATGTATGTACCCAAGGGCTTGGTCACTGATGAGGTTTGCTGGAAACGTGTCAAAATACCATGGCGAAATGGACATGTGTCAAAATACCTGCGGAAACCCACTAGTTCCAAGCATTTCTTAATGTTGTATCCAAACACAAAAAATGTGTATCTCGTAATTGCAGTGGGGAAAGGAAAAACAAATAAAAATGATATGCCATGATCATGATCCTATGTGATGCACACGACGGAGCAAAACAAATCGTCCGTAAATATCAACATATTTATTTAAAAAAAATAAAGACATGAAAAATCGTCATGTTCCCAAAGTAAAATGCATTTTTTCTCAATTTCACACATGATGATCTAACTTCTCTTGACCAACCTACCCCCACTAGCGTGTATATATATATATATATGCACACGCCACATTATATTTGACATTACATTACATTGACATCACACTACATTGCAGTTCATTTTTGCATAGTGGGATTGAAATCGCATGAGATGAGCCTCGCTTCCAGTCGTGCTCAACGAGTTATAGATCATCAGAGAAGAAACGTGTGGAGTTCAAGCATCGCTGACGGAATGCCAGAAGCGATTGGAGATGAAATACCTCGAGCATTCACGGGCACCACCCTCCAAATGGAGAGAATAAAAGTGCCATCGAAGTCAAAGGCAGCGGAAAAATATGATGCCTGACGCAGGGTTCCATTGGAAGGTTCTGGTGAATCTATTCCCTGAAATGTCAATCCTGAAGCCAGAAGCGCCAATAATGGGTTTGAATAGGAGAATGGGTCAAAATTGAACATCCCCAAACTCCAAATTGGGTAAAACACGTCTTAAAAAATTGTCAGATTTGGATGGTCACTGGGGCATTGATTTCACCCAAGAATTTCCTGGAGCAGTCTCCAAGTCCGAAGCTTCCTCCGAGATACCTGCAATCAGCAATGCGTAGTTGGACCTTGCCATCAGGTCTTGTCATGTCTTGTCACAGGGTTGCTGGATGTATCTGGTGGGTTCGGTTTGTTTCGTTTTCCCAATGCCTGGGATGATCATACCGCAGGGAGGTTCAAGCCAAAGGTTTGGGCCCGTCGCTGCTGAAAAGTTGCAGTGATCCAAACAGCCCGAGACGGGGTGTTGGCACGCGTAGGGGCGTAGCTGGGTGGAACTGACCTTGAGATGTCAGCAGATATGAGAAGTCTTGAAGCCTCCAGCTGACCATGCTGTCATCACTCTTACCCTAGAACATCCTAAGGCAGAAACAGTGCCCTTGCACGGCCCATTTCACTGTACAAAAAGGGATCCCGAGTCGGTGAACTGAGAGGCTCTCTCACCCAAAAAGAGACATCAGTAGTTTAAATTGTCAAATCCTCTTTTTCGGATATTTTCGGATGATGTTGATTATTAGCTCTTTTTGAAGGGTAAGCCGTTCAGAAGTTGACTCAGCCCCAGACTACCGGGGGGGTTTTGCAGCTTTGTGCCGACTGGGATCCCCAAACCGATGTGCGGGTTAATGCGCCCGGGTTGAAGATTGATCAGGCCAGAGATGGTGGGTGATGTTTTGCACTTCAACCGGCCATTCATTTTGGGAGAACCAGTCAGGATAGATTGTTACATCTCAAATCTCACTCAATGGGGGACTAAAGCAGCCATAAGCAGCCCACTTACCCTCTGCTGGTTGAGTTTTGATTGTGGTGGTGGTTGCTGCTGATGATCATGTTGCTCTGCCAGGGCTACGGGAGCAATGCGCCGGCCATGGTTGGCCTTGTTATTTCCATTGGTTCGAGCACAGGAGTGAGACGCGAAGGGTGGGTTTTCTTGTGGCTCAATGCTTGTCCACCGTAAAGAACGGATGTGTTGCAGCATAAGTCAGAGCTTCCTATATTAATTTCAATGGGTACGCAACGTGGAAGCGAAAATCAGCAGATGAACATCATGTTTGCAGACACATGACCATTTCATACCATTCCCTCAAGACTGCTCCTTTCTCCTTTGTCATGGTCGGTGCTCTCCTGATTGTTGTTGGGAAGCCCATTGTTTATTGTCCTCCTGCCAAAAGTATTTGTTTGTTTTCCATCCTTTTACGGTATAGTAGGGACGGTGGAGAATTGCGGATATCTACCGAACTTTGGCACTAAATGAAGCCTTTCCACTCCTCGAAGATGTTGCCAAGGTGCTTCACTTGGGCATAATTTAGCTTGCAACAGTGGCCAATAGATTGAATAGATTGAAGATGATAATGGAAGATAAAGAGTGCCCAATGTTGGAAGTGGCCAGTTGTTGGAATGTCATTCTGCCCTGAAGATCACCAAAGATGGCAAATTTCTTTGTCATGTTTGAAGAGGATGCAGAAAAGAACATGAAAAACATAAACAACCGAACGGCCCGGAAATCGGCCCAGCATTTTCATCAATTTTCATGTTCATTGTGATTTTCGTCTTGTTGAAAACTTGGCATTTGCCACATGCTTATATCATGGTGATGTCTTTTGGCACTTAATTTCCGCTGGGATTTATGAAAAATCATTGTTTTATTGTAGGGGGAGCTCAAAAATGCATGTTGAACACCCTAAAAGAAACGTTACGTTTTTTTGGATTGTTTTTCGTTTCGCCACAGCGCCAGCGATTCTTTTCCATCACTTCAACTTGCCGACCTTCTTTGCAGTGATATCACACACATCAGCATTTCAATGTGTGTACCGCCATTGCCAAGCCTTGACATATGTCATGATCATTGGTCTTTGCTTAGACAGGCTACCTGGCCGCATCTTTTTACATGCCTTCCAGCATTTATCTATTATACCAGTATGGGCAAGCACCTTTGGGCTGCCTCGCCGGACACGGCGCACAGTCTTTGGTCACCGAAGTACAACAGAAGTGTGCAACATAACATGAAGTCTGATCACCGAAGTACAACAAAAGCGTGCAACGTAACATGAAGTGTGTTCACCGATGTGCAACAGCAGTGTGCAACATAACCTGAAGTGTGTTCACCGAAGCACAACAGAAGTGTGCAACATAACATGAATTGTGTTTCACCGAAGTACAACAGAACTCCGCAATGTAACATGAAGTGTGTTCACCGATATACAACAGAAGTGTGCAATGTAACATGAAGCGTGTTCACCGAAGAAAATCGATGATAACGTAGACACAGGACGATATTACAGCCCCCCCACCCCACCCCACCCAACATATCACAACGCAACAAAATGCAAAAACGCTGGACCGGTTTCTGGGCCGTAAGCATAAACAACTTGAAACAATCCACACAAATACTGATAAGTCCCATCCTTAGACTATTTCTTTATTTTCCTAAGTTTCTACTTTAAAATCCCTTCATTTTTGCTGGGGTGCCGCTGCCGCAGGAGTTGGCAGTGGTCCGTAGTTTGGTAGCCGCTGAGGACGTGGACGAATCTCTGAGGACGGTGATGGGGGGTCGAGGGGATACTTGTAGGTCGAATTGTTGAGTTTATTGGGATATAGGGAGTACAATTGGAACTTCACGGATATGTCAATTTACAATAATAATAATATATATATATATATTGTACACATATATACATATATATATATATATATGTCAATATTCCATATAATTCCATACTTATATAGATATAAATAGTGGAATGTAAAACCCATATTAAGCAACCACATGCTTCGGCATGATCTGGACAAATTATAACGACCTCACATCGCGACGTCGAACTTCCCCGTTGGGATGATTTATGGGAATTTCATTTGGATTTTGATGTTTTTTAGGGGGTTACAACTGACGCAATCTATGAAAATTGAGGCGTATCCCGCAGAAAACCAGGCATAAGCACGGCTCATCAATGACCATCCATCTTGGGGGGATTGCAGAAGCGCCGACCCCAATTGTGCAGGAGTTGGAGCATTTATCCACCTTGTTGGGCTCTGAGTCTGGGCATGGGAGGGAGCTACCCGAGCTACGGGCGAGGCAATGCAAAATCACGATGTGGTTGACTAGGCACCAAGTTTACTGGGACTTTCCATGGCCATGTCATGCATGTGTTTCCCAGATGATACTCGTATATTTGGAAGACGTTTTTGTCCCTACAACTGACATTGAGGCGTTTTTCCAATAGCCTGTATTTTGGGGTTTGTTCAACTGGTCCTTTAGCCCCTGTTCACTCCCAAGGCGATGACGTGATGATGTTTCCAAAGCTGTGTTGTTCGATGGTTAGTTGGGACCACCATTGGGTTCCTGGGAACCTGAAACGTTGAATCAAGTGGAGCATTGATGAGAATGAAAGTCAACCATTTTCCTGCTGATGCTCGCAATTTTCATGATTTCACCCACACGCCATATATATCCATATATCACACGTTTATATATACTTGTATATATATTTAATAATAATATTATATTTTATACTTATATATATACACATACATACATACATATATATATATATATTAATATAAACATCCACCTGTCTATCTATATACATCGTTCATTCATCGATTGCACGACCAATTTCTTACCTTCCAGGCTTTCCATGTCCATCAAGTGCCTTGCTCTCAGTCAACCAGCCCTTTCAGGCAGATGGAGCCCAGCCACGCCGGTTGACCTCATCTTGGTTTCTTGGAATGACTTAAATGTCATTTGCCCGGACTGTCCTTCAGCCTGCTCATCCGGGATGTTTCTACAGTTGTGGTGCCGAAATTTGGGCATGTTGATCTTGAATATCAATTATATGCATATATTAATTAATTACATTATATAGAGCATATTGTATTATGTTGTATTGTGCTATAACATATTATATTATAGTATGTTATGTCATAATATATATATATACATTAATTATGACATAACAAACTATAATATTATATGTTGTAACACAATACAATATAATACAATATAATCGATGTAATGTAATTATAGTATAATATAATCTAATATCATTTATGGTGTAATGAAAAATAATATAGTTTAATTTACTATAAACTAATATCATGTAATGTAAAATATGATTTGATATACTTTAATATAATATCAGTTAACATATCATATCATACATTTTAATATGTGTAATAGTAATATGTTGGTTTATGTTATGTGTATAGTATTTGCATTGAGCACAGGTTGACAGAATGCCATGCTGGCATACACCGTGCTAGGCTCGCCTATTGGTCAAAAGATTGACATGTGATCAAACGACCTCACCAAAAGTAATGCTTATCTATGGGGAAACCATCAAAAATGGTTTATATCTAACGACATGTTTAAAGAACACTACTTATACGTATGTATATATATATATGTGTATATACATATATATTTTAATTATTACATGCATAGAAATGTACATATTAGTTTTCCAGACGCACACATGTATATAATATATATATACATATATATATTTACATATATCTATATTTATTTATTTATTTTATTTATTTATTTATTTATTATATATATATATTCATTATATATATATATATATGTCAATGTAGACGTATAATTTTCATATACATATGCACACACATATAAACAAATATACGTATATAGATACATACACATACATATGTATACATATCGTTTGAACTTATAGCTTATAATATGGGTGGCCTTTTGGACCTGCGATTGGAACAAGATGATTCCAACTGGTGGGCGCCGGCCCTGAGCACCCAAGGTTTCTGGTGAGCAAGTTCAAAGCGAATGGCGACCCAGCGAGCCGCCACTTGGTTGGTTCAGGGTTCCTTTTTGTTGATCTGTGGGACTTGGAGGGCCCATCAAAAACCTTGGAATTTCAATTTGACTCTCCAAGGTGAGACATCTAACCTGCCCAGTATCAAGGAAACAGGCAACGGATAGGTCACGGAAGATCCCCGCATCGCAGGACACATGTCATCAACGACACGAGTTGGCGCCACTGCTTTCGAGAGATTCTGGTGATGCCGACGGAGACGCTTGGGCCGGAAGTAATTTGGTTTGTGTATGGGTGGGGCTGCTGTTCTGGACTATATAGATGGGAAAAATATGGTAAACTGATGTAAACTGATTGATAACTAGGCTAACTAGGATGTCTGGCGGATATGCCCATACTTATATAGATGGGTTTACCAGTAGTACCGCACAAGGCGGTGGCGGAGGTTAACCTATAGGAGAGATTGGTTGTTGTGAATCACGGATGGCAGAGCGAATCCACTGATGGACCGAAAGGTGGTTGGAGCTGTGTTTTTTGGAGTGCTGCAATGGTTGCAGTGGTCACCTGGTCGGTCACCTCACTCACAACTGCTGGATGTAGGGTGGTGTAGTGCAGCTGTAGTTGTAGTTGTAGTGTAGTGGAGTTGTAGTTGTGGTGTAGTGTAATTAGTGTAGTGTAGTGTAGTTGCAGTTGCATTTGTGGTGGTGAATGTAGTGTAATGTAATGTAATGCAATGTGGGGTAGGGTAGTGTAGTGTAGTTTAATTGAGTGTAGTGTGGTGTGGTGTAGTGTAGTGTAATGCAATTAGTGTAGTGTAGTGTATTGTAGTGTGTAGTGTGTAGTGTGTAGTGTGCAGTGTGCAGTGTGCAGTGTGTAGTGTGCAGTGTGTAGTGTGTAGTGTGTAGTGTGTAGTGTGTAGTGTGTAGTGTGTAGTGTGTAGTGTGGTGTAGTGTGGTGTAATGCAATTAGTGAAGTGTAGTTGTAGTTGTAGTTGTGGTTGTAGTGTGGTGTAGTGTTTTGTGATGTATTGTAGTTGTAGTTGTAGTTGTACTGGTAGTTGTAGTTCTACTGGTAGTTGTAGTTGTAGTTGTACTGGTAGTTGTAGTTGTAGTTAGTGTAGTGTAGTGTAGTGTAGTGTAGTGTCACGTGGTGTAGTGTAGTGTAGTGTAGTGTAATTGAGTGTAGTGTAGTGGAGTGTAGTGGAGTGTAGTAGTGTAGTGGAATGTAGTGTAGTGTAGTTGCAGTGTAGTGTAGTGTAGTGGTGTGTTGTGTAGTGTAGTGGAATGTAGTGTAGTTTAGTGTAGTGGAGCGTAGTGTAGTGTAATGTAGTGTAGTGTAGTGGAATGTAGTGTAGTGTAATGTAATTGTGTAGTAGTGTAGTGGAGTGTAGTGGAGTGTAGTGTGGTGTAGTGTAGTGGAATGTGGTGAAGGTGTAGTTGTAGTTGTAGTGTAGTGTATTGTAGTGTGTGGTGTAGTGGTGGTTGTAGTTGAAAATGCTACAAAACCTTCACCTTTTTTCTCACTTTTGACAAGGTCCACAATCCCTTGCGCCTGCCACGCGAAACGACATCTTAACGCCCAGAAGTGGTCCGAACCCCTAGTGCTTTTCACATTCTCACTTCGAAATGTGCTTCGTGCCGCAACGGCGTGCACTTTTTCGACATCTCAACTTCCAAAAGTGGTCCGAACGTGAGGTGTTTTTAGCTGTTTCACTTGGAAATGTGCTTCGCGCCACAACGGCGTGCACTTTTTCGGCATCTCAACTTCTAAAAGTGGTCCGAAGCTGGTGTGTTTTGTGCATTTTGACTTCGAAATGTGCTTCCCACCACAACGGCGCACACTTTTTCGACATCTCCACTTCCAAAAAAGTGGTCCGGAGCTGGTGTGTTTTGTACATTTTGACTTCGAAATGTGCTTCGCGCTACAACGGCGTGCAATTTTTCATCTCTCATCTGGCCAGATGGCTCCGCGCCCGCCGCTTTAGCGAGCCTACTTTTCGACGCTCCTGAGCCACAAATCATTGGAAAAAACACCGTGTTTTGCGACTTTCTGACCTTTTCGCGCACCTGCATTTTCTTTGTTCTGACTCTTTCTCTTCTCTGATCTTCTCTCTTCTAATCCCTTCCCCCTAATACTAAACGTCCCCCCCTTCTCCTAATAATAAACTAAACACCTCAGGTAGTTTTTATTTTTAGGAGGGGTATTTATATGTAATTATGTAATTATTATTATGGAACCCTGTTAATCAAATTAAAACATTAACAATAAAACTTATTTTTCCGATTTCAAAAAAAATAAATTTCCTTTTATAACACATTTAAACTATTGCCCGCACTTGGATTGCGAAGTGGACCCTGCTAATAAATTTAAAACCTTAATAATAAAAACTATCTTTTCCGATTTCAAAATCAATCAAATTTCCTTTTATAACGCAATTATAATATTGCCAAAAATTGGATTTCGAAGCGGGCCGTAATAATAAATTAAAAACGTGAATAATAAAAAAAAATAGTTTGTTCGATTTCAAAATCAGTTGAATTTCCTTTGGTAACCCAATTAAAATATTGCCAAAAATTGGATTTCGAAGCGGACCCTATTAATAAAATTAAAACCTTAATAATAAAGACTAGTTTGTTCGATTTCAAAATAAATAAAATTTCATTTTACAATGCAATTGAAATATTGCCAAAAATTGGATTTCGAAGCGGGCCGTAATAATAAATTAAAAACCCTAATATAAAAAACTAAAAATTCTCGGACGGACCCTAATAATAAACACCTAGTTTTATTTTTAGGGGCGAAACACACAATTCTAGTTTTATTTTTACATTGTTTTCTAAAGGGGAGCAATTAAAAGTCAAATTGGCCAATCTGAAATTTTCCGAAATTAGAGATGGACCCTAGATTTTAGTATTTGGGGGACGTTTAGTAATAGGGGGACATGATTACTTTTCTTTTCTCTCTGACTCTTCCCATCTCTGCTTTTCATCTGTCCATATTGTCGGAAATTTGACTTCTAAATTTCCTTCGATAAATCAACTGAAAAGTGGGAGGGCCCTTTCTGTATTCTTTGACTTTATGTGTAGTGCTGGTGGGTATCCAGAACATCCTGGCCCTTTGTGTGAATTTCTCTCTTCGGCCTGGAAGTTTTCAAATTCCCAAGACAGCATGTCAACAGTTTTCCTGGTATATATACTGTGTATAACATATTTTTTCTTTGTATCAGTTGTCTTGCTATGTACTCCCATCCTTTCAACCTTTTTGGTTGCACCCCCCAATTCGACTTCGGTTGCGTCCCTTAATGTTGCTGGATCATATCATCATGGAAGTCTAAGATGCCCATGCCCCACCATCAACCTGCAGTTCCAGATATGGCTAAAAACAAAATCTGCAAAATGTCGATCTGGGGCAAAAGGTAGAAAGCATGGCTTCCTGGAACATATCATTCGCCCAATCCATTAAAACTCAGAATTGCAGGTTAACCCCCGTATTTTTTGATGCCGAAATCAATAAAACAAATGCATTCCATCATCTTTGACGGTCAAATCATGTTGTTATTAAATCCACCATTTTTGATGGTGAAATTCCCGCTATAGATGATATATATGATATGTTAAGTAATATCCGTTAATATTATGAGTTGGTTTGATGTTGGATCGGATCATCTAGGGCCCTAGAGCCCCTGGCGCCAAGGGCCGCTATGCAGCGCTATGAAGGTTTAGCCGAGGGGTTCTGGGTGGACATGAAAACGAGACAACACAAATCCAACAATAATAACGGGTTAAGCATGGAAAATGGGGACCTGTAGGAAGCACGGAAACTGGTCATTTCATATGAGATCATCATGACATGAACGAGGTAAACTCAATGATCTAGAATCTAGGAAATGAATGGAAACGATGGGATGAAAACCAGGACCAACGTGGTTTTGTAGACGCGGTAGCCTGTGTTTCGGGATGGCATGACAGATGAGATCCCGGGATGCACACTGAGACTTCCTGAGTTTGCAGTGAGTTTGCGGTGGGAGCTTACGAGATGATATTCATCTATATACATGATGAATGATAATGATAAGAACCATGAGAAGAACGATGTTAATCTATAATATTCAACTGATATTAATATATTGTGCATGTTTCAGCTATTATTGTTATCATTTGTTGTCAGTACTATTATTATTGTTATATATATATATGGGTGAGGGCGCCCCTCGATGGGCGGGACTGTTATCACTTTTGCAATGGTTTGGGGGGTTCGGGGGGATGAGTTTCTTAATGTTCTATGTAATTGCGTACTTACATAGTTGATTTTAGGGTGTGCAAAAAAAATATCCCTCGCACATCGTTGATGCTTCGGTCTAAGAACTTTTCCGGAACTTTCAAGACGCTCTTGATGCTACTTTGCAACATTTTCTTCACGTAACTTTCAAGACGCTCTTGATGCTATGTCGTAACATCCATTTCAAGTAACTTTCAAGACGCTCTTGATGATACGTTGTAACGTCCATTTAGTAACTTTCAAGGCGCTCCTGATACTTCGTTGTAACATCCAACAAAAACCACATACATCCCACGCAATCTTTCTTCCAGGAAGTTTAATGCGCAAGGCACACTCGCTGCTCTCATGAGACACTGCCTAGTATGGCAATGCTTGCCCAAAATCTTGGTCCCTGGACACTCCCTACAATGCAACAAGAAAGTTGGAGCATGGCGCTTCGCCTGATAAAAAGAATGTAGTTGAAAGGTATGTTTCAAGAGCGCTGAAAGCGCCGCACTTCCACAGGCGCCATGATCATGTTTTTATCTTATTGAATATCTACATATGCATTGCATATTTGTGTATATGTATATATTATGTAAATGCATCTCTTCACTTTGTATCCACCACTTCTGCACATTTGTACCACAGGACATTTAGCTTCATGTTGTGTGTTCCTGGCTTTCTGTGATTCCACTTCTTCTAGGCGCACACGACATGGAATCAGTGGCTTCGCTTCGGCGAAACATGGTGTTTCTCCATGTATTGAGTGACGTGGCTGCAATGCTCCTAGAATTTATGGGAAGTTGACTGGAGACCTTTGCGCTCTGCAGAAGCCATGGTATCCTTGTAGTCTTTCCTTCAATACATTGCAATGGTCTGCGTTTGAAGAGTTTTTCAAACAGGTAGGGTATCAGTTTTGCCCATCCCATGGCCGCACGGTTGGGCGGCGGTCTGAAGTCCCCATATTACAGTTTCAGACACCTCCAATTTTTTGACCTAAGCCCACCCCACAATACCTCCAGAATTCGAGGTGTAGCCCCACCAAGTTGGCATCATTTTTTTGAACTTGGGCGCCAGGGACATCAGCATAGCATATCCATAGACAGCCTGTTCAAATCATTTTTCTCGGCATGACCTCAACATTGTCGATGTCCATGCGCCATGACACTGTGCCAGAGTTGAAGTGAAAAGTGTTTGCCGTACTATACGGGACTTTGTCAAACTATCCAGATTCAGCTAAAAGAAAAAAACACTATTTCTGCAGTTTTTCAACGGTATTTTGACAGGTTGTCATGTTTACTTATATACAAGCACACATATGCATACATAAATAAAACATTGAAAAACATGTTGTATGTGCACATTTGTTGTGTATATATGACTATGACTATGCATGTTCGAGCATGCAACATATACCAGGCTCTCGGAAGATAGACGTTATTCCTAAATACGCACGTACTGATATCTCAGGCATGCACAATGGTGGGCTGTTCCAGAAATCCATCCCTGGTGTGCTGACTCAGGTCGCTTGTACGAAGGCTTTGCAGCTGACTATGACAGTTTCTTCTATATGGTGCCTTTCCTGCATTTTAAAGCACAATACCGGGTCAGTTGCTCGCTTTGAGCTGGGTCATATAATACCCCAATCGCACTGAGAAACCTAATTTAGTTGCCTTCTAGAAGGGATGAAGTGGATAAATCTTAGCATGTCTTGGCCATTGTCTTGTGGTTAGGCACTTAGTCTGTGAAGCCAGTGTAAATTAGTTACTTGGTTTTTTCCAAGCCTATATATATATATTTATACATAGATCAATAGATAGAGATAGAAATAGATAGACGTAGATAGAAATAAGTAGAAATACGTAGACATAGAAAGACATAGATGGATATAGATAGACATAGATAGACATAGATAGACATAGATAGACATAGATAGACATAGATAGACATAGGTAGACATAGATAGACATAGATAGATAGATAGATAGATAGACATAGATCATAGATAGACATAGATAGACATAGATAGACATAGATAGACATAGATAGACATAGATAGACATAGATAGACATAGATAGACATAGATAGACATAGATAGACATAGATAGATAGATAGATAGATAGATAGATAGATAGATAGACATACATAGATAGATAGATAGATACATAGATAGATACATAGATAGATACATAGATAGATACATAGATAGATACATAGATAGATAGATAGATAGACATAGATAGCATAGATAGACATAGATAGACATAGATAGACATAGATAGACATAGATAGACATAGATAGACATAGATAGACATAGATAGACATAGATAGACATAGATAGACATAGATAGACATAGATAGACATAGATAGACATAGATAGACATAGGTAGACATAGATAGACATAGATAGACATAGATAGACATAGATAGACATAGATAGACATAGATAGACATAGATAGACATAGATAGACATAGATAGACATAGGTAAACATAGATAGACATAGATAGACATAGATAGACATAGATAGACATAGATAGACATAGATAGACATAGATAGACATAGATAGACATAGATAGATAGATAGATAGATAGATAAGTATATACAGGTATTTACAGGTAGATAGATAGATAGATAGATAGATAACTAGATAGCTAGATAGTTACAATTAGATAGATTTAGATAGAATTAGATAGATTTAGATGGAATTAGATAGAAATAGATAGAACCAGATAGAATGAGATAGATAATAGAATTAGACAGAGTCAGATAGAATTGTAAAGAACTAGGTATCATGAGATAGAACTAGATAGCATTAGATAGAATTAGATAGAATTAGACAGATACATACAGATACTCGTACTTAGAATTATGTAGAATGAGATAGAATTAGATAAAATTAGATAGAATGAGATGGGATTAGATAGAATTAGGTAGATAGAATTAGATAGAATGAGATAGAATTAGATAGATACTTAAAATTAGATAGAGTTAGATAGAACTAGATAGAATGAGATAGAACTAGGTAGAGTTAGATAGATGAGATGGTCATCCCCCCAGAAGTAGGGATCTAAACATACCCAGTCATTACGAGGATTTCCTCATGATGATGAGATGACCTTACCACACACCTCCCTATACCATGTTTTGACCATTGTGCAAATGATCCGGCAACTTCAGAAGTCATCCCACCTTAGTTGGTGATGTTGGTGTCCATCGCAGGTCCGGAATTTTGGTCCAAGTCTCATACTGCTTTCACACGCGATACGCGACCGGAAAACGACATGGGCTGCTCTCAAGGGAGCGGTGTGGCCGTGGTGGCCGTGATCCCGAGTCGTGCGCATAGTTTGGCAGAATTTGAAGCTTGGTGGGCAGATGCGTTTTGGGACCCCAGTTGTTTGTTTATCTCCTCGCATCTCCTCGCCTAACTGCAATCCAGAATGCATCCAACATAATCCAATCCTCAGCCTAGTTATGAACATTACAAACCAAATGACCTATCTAGGGGGTTCTTTCCTCTGGTTTTGAAGCGTTTGAAGTCATTGGGGATCAATGTATTTCCTCAACCAGTTGTTTGGGGTTGATGGTAAACATATTAATTATGATCCGTACGATGTGACAAGATGTGCTTCAGTGTTCAGTGGCCAAGTGGTTTTCTAGTGTTTTTTGTATGCATTTAGATATATGTTTTTTTCTCATATGTATATATACATATACATATACATATATATATAGAGCTCCCGAAAAAGATGGAAAGGTGTTTTCAGGATGTTATAGATGATGCCTGCCCCATAATTCGCACATAATTCACAGGTGTCCAATTTTTCTATCTATTTGGGTTTGCTATGCTTTAGTGTTTTCATACGGGTCGGCCGTTTTGGTTTCCGCCGCTGGTTTCCGAGGACTTTGACAAAGATGGGAAACTTCTTACATCAGATGCCTGCTTGAACTGCATTGACCAGGATGGACACCTTATGTCGGAACATGCGTCCATCAAGTTGCCTGGCTACCGGCTTCCCTCTTGGCCAACTAATCTTGAAGGTGGAAAGTCATCATTAAGAGGAGGGCCGAAAGATGTTGAAAGGGAATGATAGAGTGCGTTGATTGGGTTGCTTGGGTCGTTTGCTGTCCTGGCCAGACATGAACCAACACCGGATTGCCATATCCTTTGCAGAGGACTTTGATTTGGTATTTTGTTTCTTGCTGGAACACCTCGCAAAACCCGGTGAAATTGCCCCAGATGGCCCAGAGTTGTTGTTTGAGGCTACAGGTTGATGTCCCTGTTGCGGGTTGCCCCTTTCTATTAGTCTATTTGCATCTAGATTCCTGTTCAAGGAACCTTGAATCATACAAAAAGTCATGGTGATATATGGACATGAGTGGATATGAGTAAATACTTTACCTATGGGACCTCGGACCGTTTTCCATGTGGAGGTGGATTGGCCAACCCTTTTGATTTAGTGGTCACCAGGGTGCAATGGTTTTGCCCCGTACCCGTATCAGTAATTTTGCACCCTTCTGTGTCAGATGGTGACGTGCACAGAAAGATATTCAACTCTAGATGGGCCCGGGCGGTTGTACCACCATTTGATGTTTGCAGAAGGATTGTAACATATAACTAGGGATGATTGACATCATTGAAATGCACATCCACCAACATCCACCAACATCTACCAAAAATATCTCAATGATGATACATGTGTTTCATCCCAGAAAATCCCAGGCATGATCACTATAGAACCCGTAAAGAAATGATGATTGGCGGCAAGACCTAACCGCTAAAATCCGCTAAATATACCCTCTGTTAAACTAACATAACTATGGAAAATCACCATGTTTAGTGGGAAAATCCAGTATAAATGGTGCATTTTCCATGGCTATGTTAAATAACCAGAGGGTAATGTTCTGTTTCTGTACTCAGTGTTCCTACCTGAATCAACCATGCCGATGGAACATTCCGTAAATGACATGAGATGATTTTTCCAGCTGTAGACAAGCTGGATTGATATCATCGGTAGCAGTTGACATTTTGGTATGACATCCCCAGTTGTTTATTAAATAAATGTGGATCCTCAATTTTCGTGGTTGGCCAACTCGATTTTCATACGCCATTTGTTGGTAATGTTCCCACTTCCGTCGCATGTTTAGCCCATACACATAATGTATATATATATATATATATTTTTGATTATATGTATATATACATATACTGTATATTATTTATTTAAATAAATAAATAAATATATATATACATAATTTCAAGCCGATCGCAAATTGCGAACGCACTCTCTCTCTCTCTCTCTCTGTCTCTACATGTAAGCATTGCATAAACATGCAAATATGCAAATGCTTGTGCACACAGACATGGGTGCGCGCACTGGAAAAACAAAAGACATCGCTGGGATGTCACTGGAACTGGTCGATGTCCCTGTGATCCAGGTTTAACGAGCCTCGCCACAGCTTCCACTCTATGTCCTGCGAAACGTGGCAGGGTAGAGTGGTGACTGGCTGCTGGGTACCCTCTGCCAAGGTCGGCAATGGAGAATCAACATGTATACATGTGTGTGTACTTTGACATACTAGTTGGTAGTGTCAATCCTCCGGACAAGAAATCAAACACAAAGATCGATGCAGTATTCTACCACACTTGGCCAATCCACGCATCATCAAACAGCCATAAGAGATTGGACACAGGTGTCTAAAAACAAAAATATAAAAATAGTAGATTTTAGATAACCTACAGTAAATTGAAAATAGCATCTACACTAGGGAACTCAGTATATATAAAAGGACATTGGGGCACATTGGGGTTCCAATATTTTGAGCCTATTGGACCCCAAAAATTGAGAGGTCACCATCCCACAGGCCAAGGTCCGGCATACCCCTACCTGATCTTTCGTGAGTTTTTGGTTGTGCTACATTTATATGTATAGCAATCCCTAAGAAGAATTAAAAATATAGATAAGTGTTTCTAGGATGGTAGTTGGATGATGTTTTCCCCATACTTTCCAGCTTTCCCAACTGTTCCATCTTTTTCGGGCTTGCTATTTGCTATCACATTATATTAAAATCCACATGCACAACAATGATATATGTCATATATGTACGCTGTTTGTTTGTTTTGTTTTTTCCGGTATGTATTTACATTTCATTACATATGAGTCCATATGTGCACACACATATTTATATATATATATATTTGCTCCCATATGCCCATGTACATGTGTGTGTGTGTGATTGTGTGCGGGCGCTCAATGCATGGAAAGGGATCTAAATCATTCTTCCTTGTTTGCACTTGTTTCCAAGATTCCTTACCTGCAAAAATATCCAAAAGGGATACCTGTGATTCTGGAATAGTGTGGAATATTGTGGAATATGTTCATTTTTTTGGCAAACCCATCTTCAGGGAAATTGAACTCGCCAACCACCATTGGAGTGATCTTTGGAGATTGAGAAAATGTCTAGAATTAGTCACCGTCCAAATATGCTAGTTTCCTTCAAGTTTTCCTGAAAAATGCTTCTATGGGAATATACTTTTGGGCGATAACATTGCCCAAGTATATATATTATATTATGTTTTTTACATATATATATATATACATATGTGTTATATTATATTACATTATATTACCTTACATTATATTCTGTTATTATATATATATATATATATTATATTAAATTATTTTTCTATATTACACATATATATATATATTGTTTCAATATAAAGTATATTTTAATATATTATAATATATTATAATATATAATAACATATTATATTATATTATATTATAGTATATTATAGTATATTATATTTTATAACAACTATATATATACATGTTTTTGTAGACTAAACATACAGGGGAGATATACTGTAATAACGTTATAAACCGTATACGAGAACTCTGTCTCATGGTATAACCCCAACGATCAGAAACCGACGCGCTGCTCGTGGTCTCACCCAGGAAAACACGGGTGGTGTGCCGATGCCACCTATCGCTCCCACCCAGCGGTGGCATGAGTGTAAACTTGATAAGCTTCTGGGTGCCCAAACGAAGGGAATGATGATTGCTTGATGGGAGAATGGGAGGATGGGAGAGATCACCTGTATGGTCTGAAGAAATCAAAGGAACAACTCCGATTTCCAGCATTTCATTATCCTTTTTCCAATTAAGATAGCACTTTTGGAGAACCCACCAGTTTCAGACAACGCCATCTACAGCAAGGAAGCATGTTTGATTATTTTTACACATGGTTTTCGGTAAAGTTTGGTTTGTATCAATTTCTGTATCAATCCACTGAAAGAGCAGGCCCTCCAAAACAGGGCCCCTACCAACGCAATGCAGACTTGAAACATGCAGAACTCAAGGCTTTGACTAGGGGATTGTATGGCCTACCAACATCCATAGTATGTAGCGAACTTTTTGGAAAAGACAACAATTGAATTATAATGACATAGGACACATGAAAAAAACATGAGATGGTGTCAGCTAAGAAGCTGATAAGAATCAATCAACGACCATGGGAAACTGATAAGTTCGAGATTGCAGCCAACAGGTGTCCTTTGCAACTCACAAACACGCAAAAATTGACAGCTAGACATGTGGTGGATACGACTTGCCAACATACTTTGAGATTGGACACATCTATCTATTCCTTTGGGCCAGCATTTGTTTGGTGTCCCCTGTAAAGTGTTGCCCATTACTTGACAGTAAGGGATTACTAAAGATTAAAGCCCACAGATCACCATGACCCCAAGAGTGTGTATATATATATATATGTATGACAGAGTTTATATTGGGACTTCATGGGATTTGGGTTTTGGGAATTTGGCCATCGCTCACCACTTGTTTTACTTTCACCCCTCCAATGGTTGTACCCAGTACTGTAAGGTGACATGGTGGTCCCATGAATGAGGTCCGAAACATTCTTTTTCATGACTATGACCTGACCTACTGACCCAAGTTTTCCCATGGATGTCCATGGTATATTTACAACAGTTGCCCCAAAAAATGCACACTGTAGTACAGTAGGTGGATATACCGATACATAGAGCATTAGCAGGATCTGTTTTCGGGTCTGGAGCGAATGATCCCAGTTTGTTGAAAACTGCTTGTTAATGATGTGAATGATGTTAATGAACTGGTTTTATACTAATTGGACAGGTTTTGGCGTTTTCCATTTGCTGTACTTTTTTCAGTTGCGTAACTTACGGCTACTGGAGGCCACTCCCTGATCCCCAAGCGACGGCTATGTCCGCAGGGACAACGTCCCAGTGAATCCTACTCACATTGCCAAATAAAAGGACCGGACCAGCATTCCACCATGTTTCCTAATATTTCCTAAAATTTTCCTGTATATATATATATATTATATAAATATATATTTATAATTCTATATATATATAGAGGAATATATATATATATGGTCCCGGCCGGCGGCCGGCAAACCCCCCCCAATGGTATCCCCCCCATATATGTATATATGTATATATGTATACGTGTATACATACATACGTACGTACGTACATACATACAGACAGACATACATACATACATACATACATGCAGACATACATACATACATAACTTAACTTACCTTACATGACATGACATGACATTATATGCATACATACACACATACACACATACACACATACATACATACATACATACGTACGTACGTACGTACATACATACATACATACACACACATACATACACATACATACACATACATACACATACATACACATACATACACATACATACACATACATACACATACATACACATACATACACATACATACACATACATACACATACATACACATACGTACACATACGTACACATACATACACATACATACACATACATACACATACATACACATACATACATACATACATAGATACATACATACATACATACATAAATACAAACTAACACACATACATACATACATACATAGATACATACATACATAAATACAAACTAACACACATACATACATGCCTACCTACCAACCTACGTAGGTACATACATAAATGACTCCACAAAAACAAGACCACCGTCCCCAGCCCACAGGGGGGAGGGGCAGCAGAGGTACCTTGCATGATAGTTGGATTCCAGGGAGATAATACACCCACGGGGGAGGGGGGCGGGGGGGAGGGGAAACAGAGACAATACACCCATCCCCAGGAACCATCCCCATACATACATACATACATACATACAGACAGACAGACAGACAGACATACATACATACATACATGCCTATACCTACCAACCTACGTAGGTACATACATACTACACCCAACCCACCCCACAGGGGGGGGGCGGGGTAGCAGAGGTACCTTGCATGATAGTTGGATTCCAGGGAGGTAGTACACCCAATCCTAGGAACCATCCCCATCGCATACATGGCATACATACATACGTACGTACGTACGTACGTACATACATACATACATACATGCCTATACCTACCAACCTACGTAGGTACATACATACTACACCCAACCCACCCCACAGGGGGGGGCGGGGAAGCAGAGGTACCTTGCATGATAGTTGGATGCCAGGGAGGTAGTACACCCAATCCTAGGAACCATCCCCATCACGGGGGGGGGGTTCAGGCCTGTACCATATATTATATGTTTATTTATTTATTTATTTATGTATTTATTTATTTTCCCCCCACACACACACACATATATATATATATACATACATATAATTCGACCATTTTATCTCAAACTCCTCATTTGTTCACCCACATGACATGTCTTTTGGAATCTTTTGGTACTTTTTTTCTTGGTGAACTCCTGGCCTGAGCCCATCCGTAAAAACCCATGGTTTTCCGTACAGTCTCCCTTGAAGCAATGGTTTGTTTAAATCCATCGCTTTCTCATCATGGTCCCTATTAAAATGGCCATATAGCCATAGTTGTTTTTTTTTCTGCCCCATAAATGATGACCCAAATTTCCCAGAAAAATTCAGCCCATGATTTTTTTCCCTGAAGACATGAGGTTTTTGAAGAAGATGTGCGAGGATCCCCAGAAGTTACCCCAGCGTGTGAACCTGCGCCGGACCGAACTGGAGCGCCGAAGATGATGTCGGAGGTGACGATGATTTTTTGAAGTTGCTGTTGATCGTATATACAATTGATGGTTGATAGTTAAAAGCGATTAGTAGTGGGTCATTTTTATGTTAATAGTTGATAATAGGGGTTACTAAACTAGTAATTGTTCGGAGTAATCTGTTGATGGTGGTGAGTGGTAGTTGTGGCTTATAGTGATTGAGGAGGTGAAAGATGGCAACCAAGAGAAATACAGTAGGACCATAATCACAGTGCCGACTTAAAAAACGGAAACTTTGCAGTATGCACACACATTGCAGTATGCACACACACACATGGTGATGAAACGAATGTGACATCATTGGCAGAAGCTGTCTGCCAGGGGTCACTCCCACCAGTAACCCTGTGTTGTGTGGGGACCACTTGCTTCATTTTGGCGACACTGCTGTGTTTCAGCCTGGTGATTTGTTTGAAGGTTTCCAATGTTTTCCTTATTTTTATTATACAATATTGAAATTTTTATATGTCCTTCTGACTTGGTGTGCCGATCTGAATTGGCCAGCGAGTCTGCATCCATGCTCCATATGTGGTACCAGTTTTTGCTGAATATCCGCAATCTGTCCCGGCGTCCCATCTAGAAGCGACCTCATGGGACAACATTTCCGGATTTGGCCCTTTCAGTATCATGTCTTGTATATAGGTTGTATGCTGACCGATTTCCCTTGGACCCCATTCTTTGTTGGCTCAGCCCGCGCTTCACGTTAGTTTGCCCCGATCCGAGCAATATTTTTTTTTTTTTTTCTCCCATCGACTCAACGCCCTGGGATTTTACTTTCACTATCAAATGGTGAATCTGACTGTCCCTCTTTATTTAGCCATTCATTTCCCTGCGTTTGTCTCTGGGGTACTGGGAGCAACCCAGAAAACGGTCAAACATTGAGGTTCAAAGTTAGTAAAACAATAGGAAACCACCCATACTCTGATGGTTTATACAGCCCATTGGCCCATTGATGGTGATTTGGGGGATGGTTCAGTATTGGCTTTATATATATATATATATATATTTTTTATAATTCTTTTTATGGGTTTACCACGCTAAACCTTTTCAATGATCCAATGTTAACTCGTCTCGACAACCCTCCATTCAGAGCTCCAGCAATATCCAAGCCTTGCCCGGTGCAGTGACCTGTTGGCTAAGCCGTCCGCAGACCGGGCAGGGAATCCAAATCTGTTCTGGGCAAATTTGAAGGAATGAAACCGATTAGCCACCGCACAAGGCATAATCACCATGCTTATTTGGACAGTTTCGTGTAAGAAAATATGGCATCTGATATCCATCCATCATCTACACATCGCTGGTACTAATTTCTATTTTCCAATCCAGTTCTATATGTGTTAGAATGATCCGAAGCAATCCCAATGATCCGAGCTAATTATATTGTTCAGGAGGGTTTAAAAACACACCATGGGGACCAAACATGACCAAACCATGTTTGGTAACAGATAAGTTGAAGCTTTGAAGTCTTGCTGCTTTCACAAATCAGGCATGTTTGATATGTTTGGTTTGCGTTCTTTTTCCATTTTTTCCTCTCCTCCAAGTGAACATGATTCTAATTTGCCCAGATGTTAGACTCGGAAGAGTTTCAACTTTTAAGGATTTTAAGGATGCAAGAGATGGAGGATGCAGACAGGCCCTCTTGCAAACTTTGGCTTCGTGGAGAAAGAACCCATTTTCCGCAACTATCCATGTCAGTTAGTTTACCTCAGCATGAGGTATGGCGTTGATTGGCATTGGTCAGGTAAGGCTTCCTGCTGTGGCTGCTTGTGAAACATCCAGCAAAATCATCGTACAGCGTTGGAGCCCAAATCCATCACAGCACCGGTTTTTGCAGGATCTAAACCTGCTGTGTGTGATGTGTGTGAGTGTCTCGAAATCTCCCGAATTTGAATGAATTTGGAAACTTTTCCATCCCATGCTTTTGCAAATCATATTCCTCAATAAAAAGTGACGATTCCCCAGTTTGAGACACGCCGATGATCCGGATTGTCTGAAACACCCCAGTGCCCCGTAGTCAGAGGACGAAGCGGGGCAGACATACACCCACCCTTTTTGCTATCTTTCCTGTCAGCGCAAGGCTGATAGGTTTCTTATGGTTTCTTTCAATGTGGTTGACCGCGTTCACCCGGGCGATGGGATGACCTTTTTGGCGTTGCTGACGATGAAAAGTGGATAAAGTATGATAAAGTGGCATTCATATTATGCGCTTGCAAGAATATAGCACATATTCATACAAATCCGACATATCACATTAGCCGTAGCCCCACTGGTTAATCATTGTCCCATATGATCCCTCTGAAACTTGCCAGTTTGGGTGGTTTTTTTAAAGCCCTATGAACTCAGACACACCTTGAAATGTTCGGATGAAGGTTCTTTGACCTATGTGATGGCCTTGGGTAGCGTGCCCTGCATTTTTTTCAAGTGACTTTCTATGACTTTCTGGTTTGTGGTTTGGAACATTTTTCAGAGGGGTTTTTCAACCACCAACCAGCTTTCAATCCCCTGGATTTTGTTGACACCGAGGTACGATCTCCAGGATCTTCCATGCTGGGCCTAAAAATCGAGAGATTTTACCCCAGCTTTTGGGGGATCAAAAATCTGCGTTTTTGTTGGTTTCATCCCCTGGTCTGGTCAGTTGTACCCTCCAAAGGTCTGACCCCTGCCTGTTGGACACCATGAATAGATCCACGGCATTCCGACACTGGGGTGTGTTTATTGTTAGGGGCAAAGGGTTTATTACATATGACTCGACGCATCTTCAACAGATAATTAGATAATATTAGTAGAATAATATGTATATATATATATACAGTATATATATATATACACAATTAATATTGGATACGTTCTGAAAGTCATTTTTATTAAACAATCACCTGCCTGCATGAGAATATATTGTAGTCAAAGCTAATTGGCACTGTGGACAGAAGAAATCCTGCACCAGTTGATACTTAATTCGATGGTTTATCCCGTTATAATCTCATGACTTACCGTGTTTCATAGTCAACAATAGCTACCAACTGCTGCAGGATTTCCTTCCACAGTAGATCATACTCAATTCATGAAATCGAACAGCGTTGCGCCCAAACAAAGGCCTTGCCCGCCCGACCCAAACCATTCAGATCCAGACTGCGTCGCATGCTATTAGTCATCCTGCAGCAAGACCTTCATGGAGGCTTCATGGTAAGCTTAAACCACCAAAGTTGAAATTGGTGATGGTCTGGTTTACGGATGCTTTTGGCATTGTATCTTGCAATCACTGTATACTGTGCTTGAACGACGCTAAAAGATGCCTCTTGGATCATCTTGGATCCTCTTGGCATATTGCCAGATGAGAGCATATATAAACTAACTAGGTGTCAAGTGCCGATGATTGTCAGACATGAACTAAAAAGTCGGATCTTCCTGTAGGAAGCCTGGAATATCCTGGAATCATGGGTCCTGCAACCGGTAAATGGAGGTACTGTGCCGGCCATATTGTTGGGATGTTTTCTTATCTTGGCTTTGCATATACCGGTACAGACCTTGCATATTACCATATATATTACTATTACCTACAATTTAGGTGACTGAAAAGCATAATTCCTGAGGGTATATTCCAGTTTTGCATGCTTGTGTCGCGTATCCTGCCACGGTCCCATGCCGGCTGGTGGTTTGAGCCATGTTTTCCTACCACCCAAGATTTTCATTTTTTAAAACTTGATCTGGTGAGGACTTCAAAGGCAATTCAATTCAATCCCTTACTTGCGCGGGTTTGCATGGAGGTGTCTCTTTACTCATCTCTTCTCCATAGAAAACGTCACCCTCATTGCTGTTTGTGAATGACGGCTGTTTCTGGCCGCAACACAGATATCGCAGCTGGGTCTGCTGAAAAAGATGCAGTTCGGGGAAATCCGTTTTGAATACTTTAAGGCGACGGTTTGAAGAGATGAGAGTCACGCCGAAGGAAAAACTGATAATTGACTGCTTAAGACATACTCTCCGGTACTCTAGCATGGCAACAGGATGCAATATAAGAAACCCCTGTAATTATCGGTAATAATAATTATTGTGATATATTGTGTATGTATAATATGTATATATAAATTATATGCCTTATGCTTCCTCGACCATATTTGGTATAGCCTCGAACACACTGGGAATGCTCGAACATACCAGGGTTTCGCTCGAACATACCAGGCTAACACCTCGAACATACCAGGAAGCCACGAACGACTATACCGGGATTGGCCTAAAGGTTATACCAGGGTACTGGCCCAAGGAATAGTAATAGGATATGCTAAGACCCCTTTGGATTGTCCACAACTGCCCAGCAGAAAAAAAACGATGAACAATTTCCTTGGAAACGGGCATGCGCTCGCGAGTTTGAGTCAGGGTATCAGAAACATTCAGAGAATTTCAGCAAGAAAAAAGATGACATGTTGAAAGCACAGGGAGTCCAGGACAACCCGAGGACAACTCGTGGAACGCCCATGCTGGGACGTGGAACGCCTATACTGGGATGTGGAACGCCTATACCGGGACATGGACTGGGGGATAAAAAAAAAATCGAAATTGTTTTTGTTCATTTGATGTTTGTGCGTTTTGACTTTTGGCGGTTTGTTTGTGCCCAACTTCAATGAACAAACACGAGGTTGGGTTTGCGCACACAAACGAAATAACTTGCAAAAAAGCAATCTAGATTGTGCAGGGGATGGTTCACAGCCTATACATATGGACTAGAGGGGCTTAGCGCCTATACCGGGAAACCATGAACGCCTACACAGGGATTGCATGAAAGCCTATACTGGGAAAACTGCTCGCCTATACTATACCAGGAAAACATCCTGGTATAGCCTAGCCTCCAAAACCCCGGTATGGGCTAGCACGTAACGACTATACCAGATATGGCCCTTGGGGTATATACACAAATAGAATCTAATGCAAGTATATAGGTTTTTCAATGGGAAAACCATC
Organism: Cladocopium goreaui; assembly: GCA_947184155.2. NCBI lineage: Eukaryota > Dinophyceae > Suessiales > Symbiodiniaceae > Cladocopium > Cladocopium goreaui. Next base: position 15,384 of record CAMXCT020000151.1, on the reverse strand, counting down.
TATAGAAATGGGGGATGTTCCAAGAGCATGTTTGACTCATTGCCAGAGGCCTATCTTAATGAATGAAAAAAAGAAGTAACCTGTTGGCACGCGGGAACCAGCCGCCGATGCTTCTTTACATCTGCCGGAGATCATGATCCTTGTGCAGTAATCCGAGAGCTTGTTTCTTCCCTTCGAACCACCCGTAACCACCCGAGCCAATATTGTCCTTTTAGGACATAGGAGTAGGGGGGGCGGTTTTTGGGTAATGTTGCGTCCTTATTTGTGTGTCTTTTGCCAAACAATTTTACACTATTTAAAGCTGTTTTTCAAAAAGCATTTTCCCCAGATCGGAGACAATCATACATTTACGTAAGGATTTAAATTGGCAACAATTGAAAACTGAAAACGAATCAAAACTGTTTTTTGTTGACTGCGCCGAAACTGTTTTGAGAAAAAGAGAGCCTCAGCATGTGTTAAAGTTAATTATAGTTAGTTCACCCAAGGAAGCAATACATTTTTAAAAACATAAAAAAAAAAAACATTGTTTGCCATCAGATCGGCACAATTCCGAACCAAGGCAACACTATATACATGTACTCTGAATAGTTTGGAGATTTCTAGCCGCAATAGCAAGCCCAGCTGATAATCAGCATCCAACATTATATGATCAATGATGATATTCAATTATACAGTTATTTATCACCTATACCTTTGGTTCTTGAATGGGAAGACGCTTTCACCAAGTGGGAAAAGGACATCTATGACCCCAGCCTTTTCAGAAAGCCGTGACCGATCACTTCAGATCACGTTAGTCGGCAGGGTCGGCCAGTGGCGCTGATGGTTCGCAGCCGGCGCCGACGGGTGAGCGCTCTGGCTCGGAGCGCAGAAAATACTGGAACGTGAGCACATTCAATTTACGCGCATTTGTTAGCCCATTTAGATCCATTTAGTTTAAGTATCCTAAAATCATCTAAAATCATTGGTGTGCATTAGTTCACTGCGTCACCCAAACTCTCAAACTCCGTCCTTCTCTTTCAATGCGTCATGAAGATGCAAGTGTCAAGAGTGATGTGCGGTGCGGGTCCATCAAGCACTATAGAGAGCGGTAGACTGAGGTGATCATGTTATCCAAGCAGCTTAGCAGGACACGGCCCGCGGCTGTAGGATGCTCCTTGGAATCCAGTGGCCAGTGGCATGATAACATGCTTTCCATTGAATCTGGTTGATAAAGTAGGGCATAAGTAACCTACAATCACGTTGGGTACTCCAACAATCGGGGTAGTTTGTACTAAAATTACTAAAACTGACCAGCCCAAGGATGTGACATTCTTACGACCTTGGTTTTGTGCAAGCTGTAGTATGCCACCAAATCCATGGGTTTATCATCGTTCTCTCGATTCAAAAACAATGAAACGGGGTGTACTCCGTTGCTGGACAAACCCAGCGTGTTGGCTTCCAATGGTTATTTATGGTTATTTCCAACGATCGCCCACCACTTCAAGTAGCTACAGGAGTGAAGCCCCACATTGTCTGATATCTGAGAATAGCTTCAAGGTGGCCCCCCCAGTTCTCAGTTGGTATTTTAACCCCATCTACAATAGTTGTATCCCCCACTATATACATGTACTCTGAATAGTTTGGAGATTTCTAGCCGCAATAGCAAGCCCAGCTGCTAATCAGCATCCAACATTATATGATCAATGATGATATTCAATTATACAGTTATTTATCACCTATACCTTTGGTTCTTGAATGGGAAGACGCTTTCACCAAGTGGGAAAAGGACATCTATGACCCCAGCCTTTTCAGAAAGCCGTGACCGATCACTTCAGATCACGTTGGTCGGCAGGGTCGGCCAGTGGCGCTGATGGTTCGCAGCCGGCGCCGACGGGTGAGCGCTCCGGCTCGGAGCGCAGAAAATACTGGAACGTGAGCACATTCAATTTACGCGCATTTGTTAGCCCATTTAGATCCATTTAGTTTAAGTATCCTAAAATCATCTAAAATCATTGGTGTGCATTAGTTCACTGCGTCACCCAAACTCTCAAACTCCGTCCTTCTCTTTCAATGCGTCATGAAGATGCAAGTGTCAAGAGTGATGTGCGGTGCGGGTCCATCAAGCACTAGAGAGCCGTAGACTGGGGTGATCATGTTATCCAAGCAGCTTAGCAGGACACGGCCCGCGGCTGTAGGATGCTCCTTGGAATCCAGTGGCCAGTGGCATGATAACATGCTTTCCATTGAATCTGGTTGATAAAGTAGGGCATAAGTAACCTACAATCACGTTGGGTACTCCAACAATCGGGGTAGTTTGTACTAAAATTACTAAAACTGACCAGCCCAAGGATGTGACATTCTTACGACCTTGGTTTTGTGCAAGCTGTAGTATGCCACCAAATCCATGGGTTTATCATCGTTCTCTCGATTCAAAAACAATGAAACGGGGTGTACTCCGTTGCTGGACAAACCCAGCGTGTTAGCTTCCAATGGTTATTTATGGTTATTTCCAACGATCGCCCACCACTTCAAGTAGCTACAGGAGTGAAGCCCCACATTGTCTGATATCTGAGAATAGCTTCAAGGTGGCCCCCCCAGTTCTCAGTTGGTATTTTAACCACCCCATCTACAATAGTTGTATCCCCCACCCAGCAGTTGACCAAGTTCTCGGTCAACTTCGTAATAGCTATATCTCCCATTGATTTGGGGGCCCCATAAACCTGTTGATTGGAACTTGGTCAACCAACTTAACTATTTATTGGTAGCTCCATTTGGTTCATTTGTCCATGATCATGTCAGGCGTGATCAGACGAATAAAACATATCATTTCCAGGATTCGGAACAATCCACATAGATACAAATAATGCGTATAGTATAGAGCACCTATCATAGCAACCACATAGTATATATTATATATAATGTCAACCACATCATCATGTCAACCACATCATCATCGGAAGTGTAACAGTGTAACAGTTCGGGAACGCGTAAATTTAGGCTTGAAAAGATTTTCGAGCGCGAACCCTCTGTTTTTTCGGGTAACCATGGTCGCCGAAGTGGGGTCTTTGTTTCCGCGGGTGCGGACCTCGATCTTGAAAAGTTGTCGACAAAAAGCGCACAGGCTCGATTTGCATTTGAAAAACTGTCACGTTCGGAGCTCTTTTGGAAGATGGGGTTGGCAACATGCGCACGAGACTGTAGCGAGAGATCGGTTTCAGATAAAAATCGTCAAAAAACTGTCGCTTTGGGAGCACTTTCGGAAGATGAGGCCGCCAAAATGTGCACGAGACTTTAGCGAGAGCTCGATTTCACATAAAAACCGTAAAAAAAAACTGACATGTTCGCAGCGGCCTTTTTTGTGTGGTCGAGTTCGCAGGGCAAAACGCGCACGAGACTGTAGCGAGAGCCCGATCTCACATAAAAATGTTAAAAACCGCGGGTTTCAGAGCACTTTTGGAAGATGAGGTCTGACAATTGAATGATTGATTGATGAATTGATTCAGTGATTGATTCATTCATTCATTCGTCCATCCATCCATCCATCCATTCATTCATTCATTCAATCAATCATTCAATCATTCAATCATTCAATCATTCAATCATTCAATCATTCAATCACTCACTCATTCATTCATTCAGTCAGTCAGTCACTCAGTCAGTCAGTCATTCGATTCATTCATTCATTCATTCAGTCAGTCAGTCAGTCAGTCAGTCATTCGATTTCATTCATTCATTCATTCATTCATTCATTCAATCATTCATTCATTCATTCACTCATTCATTCATTCATTCATTCATTCACTCATTCATTTAATCATTCATTCATTCATTCACTCATTCATTCATACATTCATTCATTCATTCATTCACTCATGAATTCATTCATTCATTTATTTGTTCAACTCAATTCAATTTAGTTCAATTTATGCCATTTCATTTCATTCATTTTTTCATCTCATCTCACCTCATCTCATCTCATCTCACCTCATCTCATCTCATTTTTTCATTCCTTCCTTCCTTCCTTCACTCATTCATTCACTCATTCAATCATTCATTCATTCATTCATTCGTTCGTTCATTCATTCATTCATTCATTCATTCATTCAACCAATCAATCAATCAATCAATCAATCAACCAGTCAATCAATCAACCAATCAATCAGTCAATGAACCAATCATTCATTCAATCAATCATGTCATTCATTGATTCACTGATTCAGTGAATGATTGACTCATTGACTCACTGAACCGGTGAACCGTTGATTCGGTAATTCACTGATTCATTGACCCATTGACTCGCTGAAATCGTTGAACCATTGGTTCATTGATTCGTTGATTCACTGATTCATTGATTCATCGATCTGATGATTGGTATATAGATTTTGATGCGCTGACTCATTATTGATGATTCATTGCCTTTTTGAACCTTCGAACGGTTGATTCACTGACTCAGTGATTCCGGCCAGATGGCTCCGCACCCGCCGCTTTAGCGAGCCTACTTTTCGACCCTCCGGAGCCACAAATCATTGGAAAAACATAGTGAATCGCGACTTCTCTACCTTTTCGCTGCATCTCCTTTCCTCTGGCTCTTTCTCTTCTCTCACTCTTCCCACTTCTGCGTTTCCATCTGTCCATACCTGTCGGAAGTTTGACTTCTAAATTTCCTTCGGTTAGTATTATTAGAATTGTTTTTGTTTTGTGTAATTATATGTTGATACCATATAACCTTTATGATTAATGTTTATTTCCGTGCCATCAGCAAAAAATCACAACATGCTTACCCTGGTCTTTGGTAGAGTCGCGGCTTCATGCTTTGTAATGACATGCCATGACTCAACTGCCTTGTTGGGACTTGTTGCAACTGGATGTGCATCCCACGAAGTACTTCCATAATGACCAAAAAAATAAGGGAAACCAATGGAAATCCCATATAGGCTATAAATTTGATATAAACCACGAATCTCCTATTGGATGCTCGTCCATTTGTTCAGTTCTTCGCTGAGCGGCAAAACGGTCGGAGTTGGCTGGTTTGTGGCAATTGGCAGTCGTCAGCAAGAATTTCTCTGGACACATGTCAAGATCCATCTCAAACTAGGGTTTTCTGTGCCAATTACTTGGTTAAACTAGTTAAAATTTAGATTGTAGCTACTATGGGAGAATCTTAGTTATCCCGAGCCAATTTTGTTGCAGATCTCGCTGGCCGATCTGACCCTAAATGCTGACTAGGTCCAGCGGCAAAACGCGAGAATGTGCCATGCCCAAATTCCCAGCTTAGGAGAAAACATGTGTATATATATGATTATATATTGTACATACAGGTTTGGGTACATAATTGTATATTTATATATTTCAATATATGTATATAACATGATATAACATAATAGAACATGATATAACATTATATTTCATTATATAACATTGGAGTTTATGTATACATTTATATATGCACGCTTTACTTTCCCCCATCAAAATCGCCATGACACTGCCAGACCCCTTGACCCTTTGTCGTTAGGAAGCGGATGCCACGGCTGTGCGCACCGGGTGGTTGGAGCGCTTCATCACTGAAGCCGTGCACCCGAAGAACAGCGCCATCCGTGGTAGTTCCTATCGAGGCTGGAGATGGCTGGAGATATGATGAACATATCATGCGTAATGGGAGGTCATCTCACTTTAATGGGATAAATATGATGGGGATAGAATTGGATATGATGGGGATCCAGTGCGAATATAATGATACAATGGGAGGTAATATCATCTCAACAATATGTTTGATGGGATTTCTTGGGGTTTCGCCTCTGGTGTTGTCAAACATGGTTGGATAATCCACGCATATCCACGCACAAAATTAGGAGGTTTATCTATGTGAATGTATTCCAACTAAAGGGAGGATTTTCAAGCAAACAGTGTTTGATTACCAATGGGTAATGTTTAGTTCATGCACACTGAAACTATAGAGTAAAACATGCAATATCATGCAACGGTATTAACATCATGGCATCCCTCCTTCGGTCGGGTGTGCCGCAGTGCTGCTGTTGGCCACATTTGTTTGTGTGTAAGTGGTTTCAATATTTTTCGATAGAGTAAACTGTTTTTTTTGACGTTCCTTCTGTGAACTGTTACGCAGGTTTGGGGATCGTTTTTTTGAAGACGAGTTAGCACCACGTGTTTTACAGATCAAGAACCGTGCCTCAAAACTAACTAAGTGCCACAAAACACATGATTCTGTTCTATTGCATTTGTTTCCTGAAAGCCAGCTTCTGCTAGTTCAAGTCCCTCTTGCTTCCTTCAGCAAGGTATTATTGGTAGGGGCTGGAACAGCGAATCACATGGTGTTAATTTGGAAGCAGTTATGCCGCGTATGCCGTGTCTCAATCCCCCCATAAGACATCGTCGCCATATACCAGCATCATAAGACTTGCTCTCCAGTTTGTATTTCCAAATTACCCACACACCGCTCCTTCACCACATCTTCCTCCTTCTCCCTTGAGTTTCCGCAACTAGTTTTCGTTCCTCACCCCTGGGCCTCAAGTGGGCCCTTGTATCAAGTTCCATAGGTTTCATAGACATGGCCCGGCAGGAGAGTAAATTGCTGCACCAGAACTCAGACACTCAGATCTGAGAAGGTACCACCATGGCAATGGGGGCTAAAATACCATTGCCATGAACTTGCGATGTCCTTTTCCCACCGGTGGGTTAAAGAATATCAGGTCATCAGGGTCATCAGGGTCATTCCCTCATGAAATCACCAGGTGTGAGTAAACCCGACCCTCTCCATCTATGTTCTTCATTTGTCATGTGATTTTAACCAGCTCCCCCATTTTATTTTCACCACCATGACAGCTGGTTGCTGGTCACGAAGGCCTTTAACCCATCAATAATTGATGGGTTAAATCCCTGCTGTCCAGGAGACGGCTGGGACCATGCGGCCACAGATATGCGGCCATATGCCATCAATGGCACCTTGGACGCCATCCGGGGTGGGTGAATTATGGCAGGTACATACTGTAAGTACCAAATAATTTAATCCTGAAAGAATGGTACTGTAACATATGTAACTGTAGTAATGCAACTTTATGGGATGATAATATACATAATATACTACAATGACTGCCACAAGGTGGGGGAAATTCTGTGTTTTGACCTTGCCAGGAAGAAACCATATGCGTTTTTTGGGGTGTTGGCATCCCTGCAAAAGATCTGCCCTTTCGCAAGCCAAGCTGGAAATGAACTGACATGAACAACCTCACTTGTACCCATCCTGGATGATTTTCTGACGAACATTGGGATTACCCAATGCCATGTTACCAGACCCATGGCTTTCTCAAGAAGTTGAACTGATCCCCATTCCCATTCCCGGTTCCCATAAACTTCCCAGATCCTACCAGGTTTACTTATGGAAGTAGTAGGGGAAGGTCACAACCATGAAATTCCAAGAATTCCAATGATTATACTGCTTATACATGCCTTAAAACTGACACTGACAAGACGGGAATGCGAGAAGTTTTCTTTCAAACGTAATCCAATCAACACTAAAGGCTTTATGTTTTAGTGGTTGCTTGTCCAGAACTCATTTCAGATTCTATGGGTTTCATTTTGGTAGATCAGCTACTACTTGAGCCCATGGTCACCCATGGTTCTCCTTGATTGGAAACAGATATTTGAGATCCACTTTGGTGGAACATTTCTTCCACCAGGCTAGTCTTCTGGAACTGGATCTGCATCACCTGAACTTTTTCAAAGTCCAAAAATGTAGTTCTTCCAAGGTCCATTGACGTCCATTTCCAAACAGCATTGTTGTTGCACAGGCAACGCTATCTATAACTTGCGGCATCCGTGGCTGCGAAGTCTGCATGAGCAGCTTGCGAGAGAAGCATTTACAGATCCTTGGGCGGAAGTGGCTGCCCTTATTGATCTTTTCTTGGGAGGGCCGCTGCAGGGCCAACAACAAGATGTCATAATATTCATGTCGCTGTTAATGGTTTCACAATGTTTCACAATGTTTCACATCGCCCTTCGAAATTCTTTATGCAAGTTCCAAAACCACAACCTCAAACATTTGGTAATCATGGAGTTCGTAAAGTGAAAGAACATCTCTCTTAGGGAAGCTGCCTGCTGGCAGCTGCTGGATCTCGAGCCGAATTTGCGTAAAAAAAACACATGCATTTTTTGTTTCTGCATGGATTTGGATTGCAGGGGCACATTCCGCTAGGAATTGCGTTTGTCAGTTTCTTTCTAAGTCAGGAGGTTGGCTGGGAAATCCAGAACTAAATGGAGGTTTGAAGAAGATGATCATCTACAAATAGGGCCATGTGCCAGTGCCATGTTTGATTCCCAGAGGGTAGTTCTACTGGTATTGTGGCAAACCAATGGGGAACCATCCCGAATTTTACCACATCACAAGCCATCAAGAATTGGAGCTTGTTGATTGGGCAATCAACTAATCTGGTGAGAATCCGCCCGTTTGCAGAGTTGCCCATTAAAATTGTTGCCATTTTTCATGTTTGGTTGCTTCAAGATGTACCGTTTTCAGATACTTACAAAGATTGGTAATATTGCGTTCATCAGTTGTGGCTGGGAAAAGCTGCAGGGATATTGGACGGATTTGAAACGCAATTATCCCAAATTTATAGAGGAAGTGAATCATTTATTATGCATGTCAGCTTGGAGGTTATTCAGGATCTCTCGACTGGCTAAGCCAGGTTTTTTTTATTCTACTGTAGTACTATTTTGCGGCTTCCCCTTCCCGTTTAGTCCCCACTTAACTTCCCTTTGTTAATCGAACCTCACAATGGCATTGTGTTAAAGAGGGAACTTATCAGCATTTTTTTGATGGAAGGTGATCAATCCAAATCGTTGAACCACCAGCCCTGCGCCAAAACTGAGGTCTTGAAACTTGTGTTCCATGTCACTTTTTCCTGGGACTCAGGAACTTCCAGGATTGTTCTAGGGATAATATCAGCCAGATGTGGTGTTTTGTTCCCAAATGTCCATTCAACCCATCAATAGTTCCGGGAACCTATAGAAATGAAACACAGCACTGGAAAATCAGAAGTTTTAAGATGTTCCAGCATGATCTACCTCTAGCAACCCCAAAACAATTTCAAAAACTGAACTCCAATTTAAAACAAGCGGAAAAGTGTAAAATCAGATTGTGTGTTCGTATTTTTCTATGTGTGTGTGTGTTTTTTTCTTTCGGGGGTGGAGGGTGACGTTACCCCACGTTGAAAATGATGATTTTACCGAGGAAGAGTTGGCGCAGATCCCTTTCGATTTGCGCATGGCTAACCTGACTCTTGAAGCACAAAGAGGCGCCGTATTGCGCCAGGTGTAGATTGCTGGGCTGCTGGACGGGTTGCTAGTCGGGGTTTACAACTAAATTAACGACAGTCAAAAAAGGCAGAGCTATCTATAGAGTCTACAGTTGATGGGGCTTATAAGCCAGCAAACATAACTGGGAGGCACCATTTTGTATTTTTATGTATTTTTTGAGTTGTTTCCAATTCTGTCCACCTGTATTGTGGATGATGTCAGCTCCTCACAGCCCTGCAAGGCTCACAAGAGTTGTTGGGAAAGGCTTTTGCCGTCCCGGTGTCAGAGGAAGTGTATCAAGACGATTCCAAGCTCATCGGACATTTGGCCAAAAGTTAGGAAGATTTTATATGGTTAGAACATGTTGAAATCTGTTGAAACCAACAAAACATCAGGGTGATCATCAGGATATATCACCCACATGTTTCATTATTTTTTGATATCTCTCTCTCTATATATATATATTATAAACCGATCTACAGTAGGTTTTGCAATGTTTGCTTTGCAATGTTTTGCTTTGCATGAATGTAAATTTATATATGTATTATATATATAACATATACAGTATATATATATATATGTGCTCATTATGTTTATATTTACAATATATATATATAATATTTAATTTATTATGTGTATATTTACATAATATGTATTTATATATATATTTATATATGATATATTCATATCTAATTGTTTGATTGTTTTATTCATAGTACCAGTATATATAATATTATATAACTTAACCAGCATTTAATGGTGGATTTTTCTGCGTCTAAAAAGAATTTGGGCAAAACACTCATGGAGGTATCCAGGGATCGGCTTGGTTGATGGAGGTTTTGGGCACTGGACCGCCTTCCCAGGAAGTTTTGGCAGCACCCTGCTGAATCACAGTGGCTCGGTCGGGCTGAAGTTGATGAAACAAATGGTATATACTTAATCATCAAAATCGAAAAACAAAACAAACACACAACACTAGAATACAATAGAAGCTACAACTATAAGTTTTCAATGGGTAGATATGGAGATATGGGTGGGAGGGTTGAAATATTCGGCTGAAGCCATGGGTTTACCCAGTTCCTTCGGTTTTAGGAAGGTTTTTATTTTCCTTATTGTTTTCGCAAACTGTGACTGTTTCCAATAAATGAAGCCCAGACTTATTCTGAGCTTATTATGATTGCGTTCCGGAACATTTACATCGAAATTATATCATATTATGTCCAGTTTGCTCCATAGTTATAGGTCAAAACCATGGTTTGATATTCCAGAAACCGTTGATCTCAGATTTGGATGAAGGAAAAAACATCAGAACCACCCCCTGCCACCCCTCCATATTTGAGGAAAAAACATGAACAAAAACATGACAAAACACCTGCAGCCGTTCCCTGAAACACAAAAAACGATCCGGCCGAGGCTTTGAGCCCGGCGTCTTCATACGCCAAGGCTCCTCGAGAAACAGTTTTTTCAATTTGGAGGTGCCGGGTGCCGTGCAGCGATGCCATCGGTATGCCATGGTCTGAATTGAAAGTTGTACTACCACTAGGCTTAAGTCGTATCAATCGACCTGAAGTCGTATCACACCTGCGTGCGCGCAGTGTTTCGTATAGATTTTGATAGTTCTTTATTTGATGGGTTATTGATTCGAACACTTTTTCATCGCTGTGCGCAATGTTTTGTTGACATGGTTCTATTTGACCCTACTAGCCCTAGCGTTAAGTCGTATCAGCTCGTAGAAGTTGTATCGGAGGCCGTGCGCCTGGAAAAAGTTCAAGTTTGGCATCACCACAACTTTTAGTAATTGGACGATTTCATTGTTTTGGGGCCGTGCGCCTAGAAAAAGTTCAATTTTTGTATTGCGTTGATTTATAAAACTTATATTATATTTCATTATTCTTTCAACGGGGCAAACGCTGGTTGCTGCTTTCTGCTTGCTTTCTGCTTGCTTGCTCCTTGCTGCTGCCTCCTGCTGATGCTGCTGTTGCTTCTGCCTCCTGCTGCTGCTGCTTCCTCCTCCTCCTCCTGCTGCTGCTTCCTCCTCCTCCTCCTGCTGCTGCTTCCTCCTGCTGCTGCTGCCGCTGGTGCAAACATTTTGCCGAAAAAGAAAATTACAGTCTCGGTCGCCTTGTTTGGCGCTGGCGGGAGATACGGGCGGGAGACGCCAGCAGAGAGAGGGAATGTTTACAGAAGGCAGAACTTATGAAACATTCAAGCGGAAGCGGATGTTGACAGCGGTGTGCCACTGGGTTTTCAGATTTTAACGTTGTTGATATGATGATGTTGCCCATAGCTATTACATGGAAATCTATGTTTGTTAGGAAACAAAGTTAAAGATCTGGGAGGCCGTGTGCCATGGTGATTCCTAAATATATCCTTTGAAAACATAGTTTAAACATATGTGAATACCTCAGTGTGCGCAATGTTTTCTTCATTTTTGGAGATATAACAACATTCCTTGAAAGCCGGTGTGCCATTGGGATTTTGATATTTTGATGTGACTTTTGCCCAGTTGATGTGACTTTCTTCCAACTCGCTGTTACATGGGGTTGATGTGACTTCTGCCCAACTGATGTGACTTAAACCCTTCGCTAGTAGCGTGCATACAAGTGTATATTATGTATACATACAAGTGTTATATAAATATGTAGTGCCATTGGGGATTTCAGTCATTTGAGAAAAACATAGTTTAATTTTTTTTTTTGGTTGGTTTAGGCTTTATTTATGGTTCATTTGCACACTTCCAGTAGGAAAAGACAGGAACAGTGCAGAGCACTGCGAAATCGAGCTGTATAAAGCCATAGATGTTGCGTCGATATTCTGGCCAGTGACATTTTCTGCCCTTGCCAAGGGCCATTTGCCAACTTACTCCGGGTACTCTCCAGTGTCAGGATGTAGGGCAGCAGCCTCCTCCCATTCCAGGAATATCCCAACACCATCCAGCAAAAACCATAGGATGTTTTATAGAACCGTTGCGAACACCACTTCTGACAGTGGGCTCAATGGGTGGTTCTAGATGCCGCGTTTCGATTCCCAATTGGTTGGGAACATCATCCTCAACTGCCTAATTGCTGCAGTTGAAATTGGTTGAAACCACAACCGGCAAAATATTGACTATAGAACTTTAATTACTCCGATCATGTTATACCACTGTTTTTCCTGCTCAAACCCGGGTTTTGTTTGGTCGTATTCTCCTTTTGACAGCTCTGCTATTGGATATTCTTTCTTGCTTAACCTCTATTATTTATTCATTTATTTCATCTCATTTGTTTGTTTATCCAACCCCATTTCTTACTGCATATCTCCTGCGTTTTTCTTCTGTATTTGGGTTTCTTTGCCAGATTTGATCATCACATATCATCACTTTCCCGTTGAAACATAACGTGATTACTCTATATATATATATATATCATCACTATACATACCTGCAAAATCTACCTGTGCCAAATTTATGCCCCTTTGCTAAGGGTACAAAATTTCAGCCCCTTAAAATAAAAAACTCACCTGGCAGTTTCTTGAGCAACAAGAGTGTCCTTGAAAGATCATCCCTTAATTTAATCTTATCCAAGTAGTTTTGTTCCAAGTTGTGATTCCGATGCTGCAAATGTTGGTGCCTGCTACTAGCACCTAATCAGCGACTGAAGAGCATGCATGACATGCCAGTGTGGGATGAGCATGTTGCCAGAATAGGATGAAAGAGGGCAAAGCAGGGTAAGACAAGAAAATCCATGAAACCAAAGAGAGGTGAATGGGGAAGCCATGGTCCCAGAGTCAAAGAATTCAGAACAGGATCATTCAATTTGATTGTGCGCGTGGTGTGCGCCCATGGTTTGTGACCCGTATCATACCTGAAAAACCTCGAATTTCGAAATTGAAAGTGGGTGGTTGCCCAATTACGCATAATTATGCATTTTACCCGGCAAATTACGCCTTTTACCCGGCAAATTACGCCGCTTAAAAGCGTTGGATTTTGGCAAAATGGGTAGTTTGTTATAAGATAGCTCATGATGCCAGTAGTAACAGGAGATGATCCTGGGATTTGTGGTCAGCAATTGATCATGCCATAAACAAAATTGTCATGCGTCTTATTATTTGATGGTAAGCATGTCATGCCATGATAAACGTGCCGTGCCATGAACATCCTGTCGCGCGAAGAGCTTCATGCAGTAGCAGCCCATGAGCACAGCTTCACCCGGCAACGACGGTCCTGTGATTGCTTAATTGCTCGGCCTTGTCCCTGAAACATCTTCGAACTTTAGCAGGAAACTAACGTCAAACCCACTAAAAGACATCTACATACATCTACAATGATAGAACATGATAGAACCATCCAAAAGCCAAAAAACACCCCTTAGATAAAAAGGCAGATTTTGGCTAAGATGCTAGAAAACGAGACCTTCAGGAACATCTAGGTACGTATGTATGTATATATATATATATATACACGTTGTATATTGTATGTGTATATGTATAAATATGTGTATATATAGTATGTATATTTTCTTAATTATCACCATATCATAGATTATCATAGTATAGTATGTTATCCCATTATTAACGAATATAAACCTCTACTAACCATTACTAATCACTAAGCACAATTCGCCAGTGATGTCACTTCTGCCAGGCCGAGATCAGCCTTGGCGTGGCAGCCTTCGAAGCTGATTTGTGCCCGTTTATGGATGGGTCAGCCATTGGAGGTGGACAACTATGACTGTTGGATATAATGTATATATATATATATATATTTATATATAATGTATATATATAAATATTTACAGATGTGGAACATATGTGAAAAATATGATTTTATATGAATTTCTGTTTTGGAATATTATATACATATGTTGTGTTTTCACATCTCAAAGATCTTTGGATTTGGGATGGTCCCGAATGACGGTCGGGATGCAGAGTGACTATAGCATAAATTCGCCAGCAAACTAACAGTAAAATAATGTATTTCATATTGATAGTATTCAAAATAACTTATATCTGAAGAAGAACTAAGAGATAATGAAGCAGAAAATATTGGCGACAATCGTCTGACCAGCATTGACAAATGGATACATACACTGGTCTGCGAAAGGCAAAATTGAGAGCCCAAGTCCCATGGAAAGCTTCCTGAAATATGCATGTGTACAGTATTCTATATAATCATATGGGCACACAATAGATGTGCTTGGTCTTTGATGCTCCTTCAGCCGCTGACCTTTGATGTTTTTCCTTGATTCCCCCGTTGTTTGCTCTGCTTCTCGCATCCCTCATGTCCTACAGCCCCCGGGAAAAAAGTGATAAACATCTGGGTTTATGATCGATGATTTCATGAAAATTACCGCGGAATTGTGGTCCTTGAGGACTTTACGTCAAAACATATATAGGTTTCTTTCGGAATCACCTGCGGTCAGGTACCACAAGTTCAACGAGACGCTGACATCCAGGCATCCCTTCAGGTGCGCAAAAAGAGTGAGGGCTCGCAAGTTGTCTGGGTGAAAACCATGGGGAAAACTAAGTATGCAAAAAACATGCAATTTTCATTAATCCAAACCATGGATATATAGATGCACACAAACACATACACACTAGAGTCACTAGATTCACTAGATCCAAAAACTTCTTTGTAATTCAATTCAGGGGCATGCCCTATTTTACTGTGACGAACAGATGACAAGCCTTGCGGATGAGTTCTGCACCAGTGCATGCTGGGAAGCACGTTGTGCCCATATGGTGCAGAACTTGAGTTGAGCGGTGACATTGGCTAAAGGCTTAGTTGATCTTAGTTGCCCAGAATTATATACTATGATTCCTATAGACTTAAAGGGATCTATAGATTTAAGCAGCTATAAACATATATATAGTTCATTATACCAGTAGTACCCGCACGAGGCGGGGCGGAAGTTGCCTTAAAGATATACATAAGACCTTTCTCATCTATAGAACTTGCCTGCGCCGTGCGCCAGCCAAGCCCGTGCGTGCGTGCACTCTGCGAAACTGGTGTCTTGTTTCACATGTCACATTTGAAGCTCCACTTCGCACTTCGCACTTCTCACTGCAGTCTTCACACTCCACACTACACACTTCACACTCCACACTTCACGCTGCACG
>CAMXCT020000150.1:285000-298412 GCA_947184155.2 Cladocopium goreaui | reverse complement strand
AAAAAAAAAAAAAACATATCCTTTTTTTGGGGGGGGAACCCCCGCCTCAGAGAGGACTAGAAGGTAAAAACTAGAGCTTTAGGGTTTCCAGAGGTCTCGAGGAGCAGGAAGAGAGAAAGGAAAAAAAGAAACTATACAGAAAACTTAGTAGCAATATATAAATAAATCCAAAATTTGATCCATATCTGTCCATTCCTCTTTCTGCATTAAGCTGATATGGCTGAAAATTAAGATTTATCGGAAAATGCACGTAAGTATCATTGATTTTGATATTCTAATTTTGTATATTGGCATTTATTAGCACAAGAACCTATAGAATGAAACATAAATAACATTTTTTTGGTTGATCTTCATGACCCAAGCCAAACAATTAAAAATATTACAAGAATAACTAAACCAATGAGCATTTGATGATATAGTGACCAAAGATGTTTTGGTGACTTTTTTCAAACACAGTAAAAAATGGGGCCTCCACAACGTCCCTTTCTGTAAATATATGTGGAATACATTTTGTAGAGTATGAGTATGCTGTATGCTACAAGTATTGTAAATCTTCGGTGAAAAGGCGACCAAAACTAAAACGAATGGCTTGTTGATCCCTTGTAAACTTACAAAATGTTCTTGTTGGAGGGAATAATCACGCCAAAAAAAAAAGAAAACCATATGAAACAATGAATCGTCTAAAATTTGTTCTTGGAATGACTAGGTCAAAATCTGGATTTAAAGGGTTGCATGGTAGCAGAAGGGTCGGCAAACCGGGGCACGATTTACCAAAACAGCCGAGTATACACGACGGTGCAGGACCCCCCGGATGGCTGATGGCTCTGATCCGCAAAAATCAGAACAGTGTGAGGGAATCCATCTTCTTGGCAGAAAGGTTTGAACATGTAGACGCGTTTTATCTAAAAACAAAAAAAAAGTAATATGGACATTCCCCACACGCATACACAATAGTCGAAAATCTGCGAACCCAAAAAAAAAGGATAGGTTCCTGAAGGTTGTAACACAAGCCCAAGAAAATCCATGAAACAGGATGATGACCCTTTTCAATGGCCTTGTTTGGATCGGTGGATTTCTCGGATTCCGGGGTGCCAGCCCCGTGCCCCCACATCTCCCCACGCCTAAGGCCGCGGCACGCATGCTTACCATGGTTCTTTTTTCATTCCCAGATTGAACATGGTTGAAAAAGAAGTCACCTGCAAGAAAAAACATGACATGTGAGGTTGAGGCCCTCCAAAAAAAAACGCCAACTCATGTTTGTTGAGTCTCACGACAAGGACATGGCTGTGATTTCTAGCTTTGGACATTTGGAGAGGTGTCTCTAGCTGATCCGGATGACAGACCTTGTGTAGTTCACTGCTTCAGGGCAGCTTCCGTCAGTGACTTTGCACGTGACGCCTGGGCCATGCAGAAGGGGCACTTAATGGCCGTGGCCCTTGAAACAATCATACTATGTCGATTGTCTCGGTCATATATCATATATCATGTATATAGCAATATATAGGGGTTTCCTAAAACAGGAGCCCCCCCAAATCACCAATGCTATTCCAGTTTAATAGGATTTTCCATTATATATAAATCATCCATTTTGGTGTACCTCCATTTATGGAAACCTCCATATTATATAGTCGACATTGCCTATTGCCTATTGCCTTTTTTTGTGGTCGGTTGCATGACCCCGCAAAAAAAATCAATGCGGCGCTGGTTTGCCATCACATGTTTGCTTGGTCAAGCCCCTACGACGCCCTACGACCGTGAATCCTGGTCAAATGGGGGATTGGTCAAGACCTATTATTACCATATTTTGGGGAATAAACATCCATTTACCAGCTATTTTAGGGATTTTTTGGGTACCGTTTGGGTACCAGGCTTTTGACCCAGAACCAAATAGCAAGAGGTCACCTTGAGATCAACCATTGCTGGCTGGATGATGGAACAGTCCAGACAGCCAGGGATACCCCAAGCCTTTTCGACGGGAGTCACAAGGTTTGAGGCAACAACTTTTGTGCTGCCACACTGCCCCGTTGCCCTGACGCTCTTAGAGGCAATTAGAAGAGCCTTCCGTGTCACGTCAGTGGTCTGGGTCGCCACAATTGGCAGACTGAGTCGTACGCTGAACAACGGAGGTGCCCCTTCTCGTAGCTGCAGGATTTGTGTTTAACAAACCCTGGTTCATCAACTAGGGGAATACTCCCAAATAGAGATCATCTGATACTTAAATGGCATCCCCCGAATTCAACAGCCTAAGGGCTTACTAAGCCAGGGCTGAGATTATAGACCACTTTTGCAGCTAGAGACTGTAATGAAAATGTAATGAAGAAATATGAAGGCGCCCTTGTTCTTTGCACATTTCCAAGAAGATAAGAAGGTCCTTTTCGTAGTAAACAAACATGGTCTTAGAAATGGGTTGCTGAATAGCCCAAGGTACTGTGCAGGATGCCGCGCTGACCGAGTCAGAAGAGAATAATAACGGTTCAATGCGCAATGCCCATGTCACATCTCAGAATTTGACGGAGACTATTACTTGTGGTCTGTATCTTCAACTTACCAGTAGTACCGCACAAGGCGGCTCTGGGCAGTTGAACTGGCATTCAATCATATCAAATCATCCAACTCAAGGAAGGTCAATCATCCCTTCCCCGCTCGATGATTAAGTAGTGGTTTTACTAACATATTTCGGACCATAGAATGGAGATGTCTAATATTGGGGGGTGGGGTAGGATTAATTACTGTTTCATTGTGTTTCATATTGCTTTACATGTGTTCTATTGTGTGTCCCGATGAATAGACCCACTGTATCCCCACAAATGCTTGGTTTTGTTCCCATCTATAAGCTATTAGTGGGGGATATAAAGCAACTACAAAAATGGTTGTATATAGGTTTCATTCCAACTACAGTACATGTTTAAAACCCCACTAACGGTTGGTTTATGCAATTCCCATTTATACCTGGGGTCGCATCCCGCTTAGTAAAATGAACCATACCCCAGCTATATATCATATGGTTTTACATGGAATATCCCCAACTTAATCTGGTTTACAGTATATGGCTTATAAACCACTTACTACGTGGAAATCACATCTAAGTGGGAGGCGTGATATGGTTTGATTAGTTTTCAGATCGAATAATTGGGGTCACAGCCGTATCAGCCACAACTTCAGTGCACAACTAAAAAAGAGACAGCAGCTATGCTGGGCCCCGGACGTGCTCAGCATGTTACGAAATTTGTGGCATCCCTTGCATAGCCATGCCCTATAATACACATACATATGTATATATATATATATCTATCTATCTATCTATCTATCTATATGGGATTATATGTAATTCTATATTCTTTAAAGAATTTAATATAATATTTGTATAATAAAACATAACCTAATATAGTAAATATATATATATATATATTAAAAACACATATAATGTAATATAAAATAACATACTATAACATAATGTAATTTAATACAATATAATCATCAAAAAATGTTTTAATATAGATATACACATATACAGATAGATAGATAGATAGATAGATAGATAGATAGATAGACAGACAGATAGATAGATAGATAGAGAAATAGAGAGATAGAGAGATAGAGAGATAGAGAGGTTGAGAGATAGAGTGATAGATAGACAGAGTAGATAGATTAGATAGATTAGATAGATTAGATAGATTAGATAGATTAGATAGACTAGATAGATTAGATCGACTAGATAGGTTAGATAGGTTAGATAAGTTAGATAGGTTAGATAGGTTAGATAGGTCAAAAAGATTAGATAGGTTAGAAAGGTTAGATAGGAAAGATAGGTTAGATAGGATAGAAAGGATAGATAGGATAGATAGGATAGATAGGATAGATAGGATAGATAGGTTAGATAGGTTAGATAGAATAGATAGATTAGATAAGATAGATTAGATACATTAGATTAGATAAATTAGATTAGATAGATTAGATTAGATTAGGTTAGAATAGATTTAGTTTTGAATAGATTAGATTAGATTTAGATAGATTAGATAGATTAATTAGTTTAGATAGATTCGATTAGATTAGATTAGATTAGAATAGATTAAATTGGAATAGATTAGATAGAATAGATAGATAGATAGATAGAAAAGAAAGATAGATAGATAGATAGATACATAGATAGATAGATAGATAAATAGATAGATAGAGAGGTTGAGAGATAGAGTGATAGATAGACAGATTAGATAGATTAGATAGATTAGATAGATTAGATCGATTAGATCGATTAGATCGATTAGATCGATTAGATCGATTAGATCGATTTGATCGATTAGATCGATCAGATAGATCAGATAGATCAGATAGATCAGATAGATCAGATAGATCAGATAGATCAGATAGATAAGATAGATAAGATAAGATAAGATAGATTAGATAAGGTAGATAAGTTAAGATAGAGAAGATAAGATAGATAAGATAAGATAGATAAGATAAGATAGATAAGATAAGATAGATAAGGTAAGGTAAGATCAGATAAGATAAGATAAGATAGATAAGGTAAGATAAGATAAGGTAAGATAAGATAAGATAGATCCTGGATAGATAGGATAGATGGGATAGATAGGATAGGATAGATAGGATAGATAGGATAGATAGGATAGATAGGATAGATAGGGTAGATAGGATAGATAGGATAGATAGGACAAATTGGATAGATAGGAAAGATAGGTAGATAGGTAGATAGGTAGATAGGTAGATAGGTAGATAGATAGATAGATAGATAGATTCATGTATATATGCGTGTGATTGCGTGTGTGTGTGTGTGCATTTGGGGGTATATGTGGTGTCAGACCCAGTATTGGTATCACTCATGTTAACCAATTGTTGAATCGTCATGCCAAATGCGGGGGGAAATCCAACAACAATCAAAAACACTTGAAACCATCAACCCGCCATGTGGTGAAAGGAGCAGTGTGAACTTCGAAGATTTCGAGACATGATGGCCCAGCAACTGCCCCTGAAAGCCTGAAAGCCCACTCCCATTCCAGGAGCTTCTGCTGCAACTTCCCCTCATCTGGGATGGAAGCCGGCTTTGAGTCTTGGGGATTCTTGTAAATGCCACTCCACTGGTCCTAGGCCAGTGCAGCACATAGCTGCTATTAGTCAACCAAGATTAACATCTCGGATGAACGACAAAGCGGAAGAATCTATTGAAGCCGACGAACAGGCCTAAATCTCTATGGCGTTGAGGAAATCACAAAAAATCACAAAAAAAAGCAGACTGAATCCCAAAGAAATCTGATTTCAGCCCATCTTGTGGTGGGCTGAACCCTTCCCAGTCATCGCGCCAGTCGGCACACTGGTCCGCGCTCAGCCGCGAGCCCAAAAACAAGAGGATCCAACATCCCATTTTTTCACCAGGGTTTATGGGATTACAACCACCAAAATGAGTATGGGTTGGTTATGGTTGGCTTATTCTTGCTCTACTATGCTCTATACTAACATTATCTGAATTACCTGTTTATGCATGTATATAGACCTGTTACATATCTCCGCAGTTCTTGTTCAATGACAAGGATTTATCTTTCGGCATCAACCTATCCATACTTCATCTTCACAGAATCCCCTGCATTCGCTGGCACCCAGGCGTGTGCATTGGACACCTGGGACCCTGCTGTGAGAATTCGAGTCCCACCAGTGGGATAGATCGATAGATCAAAACTGGAAGGTCATGGGGGACATATGGATGGACAGACTGGATTAGATTGGACAAGCTAGGGATAGATTGAATAAGATAGGGTTAGATTGGAAAAGATAGGGTCAGATTGGATAAGATTGGATTAGATTAGATTTAGATTGGACTGCAGGGGATTAGATTGGATTGGGTAAGATAGGATTAGATTGGATAAGATAGGGATAGATTAATATTGGATAAGATTAAGATTAGATTAGATAGACTGTCACCTGGGACTGAGATTTTGGGCTGTAGGCCAATATTTGTGAACCACAAAAAACCTCCTCGTATGCGCAAAATCATTCTGCAGTAGTGAGGGCGAACGTTCCTTCCAGTTCCACAAATTTCTTCTGGCTCCGGCCATATTACAATTATTACAGTAAGTTGCACAACCATCAACCCACAGTGGAAAAAATGCCATGTGTAGGCACTGTGTAGGAATTTCTTCCGAGCTTTACAACGTGCCAGTGCTGCGATTCTGCAGCACTAACGAGAAGTCGACTCTGCCATGTTCGCTCCGACATGCTCAAAGTATGACACAGCCGAGAACTGATGATACTATATGATACTGCCTCATCCCCAGTGTACAATGGCTAGTTTTCCTCCAATTGTATCTATGATATTCTATGATTATCTATATCATTCTATATCCGGATCATCCGTGCTATGGTATATCATTCCATAGATACAAATGGCTAGAGGGGCTGACCACAGGATGAATTGGCCGTGAAAGGCACGTTGACGTCGACGTCGTCAATCGAATGAGGAGATCTTAACAGAAATGCAATGTTTGGAGATACCCTCTGGTAAACTAACAGTTTTCTATTGAAAATGGCCACAGAATAGAAATAGTGGATTTACCCATTAAAAATGGATAACATTGTGATTTTCCATAGTTATGTTTGTTTACCAGAGGGTGTACACAAAGCCAGTCCAACAAAATACATGCAATCAATCATGTCGCATCTTTGGAATTTCTCAACCTTGCGACCCGCCAAGCTTCCTGGATGATCCTAGATGTAGGTTCCATAGCCTCATTCAAATATTCAGTATTGAAAGTTAGGTTGTTTGAGTTCCCTATGAGTTCCCTTGTGCTTGTCAAAGGTCTCACTCCATTGGCACCGAGACCAACTGGATGGAAAAAACAAAAACAAGCTGGCGAACAACATGTCTTTGTAACACCCATAGGATCCATGGTGCTGCCATATATGGTAACATTTACCATCAATATACCCCAAATGTTAGCATATATACCATACATGGATCCTATGGGACATATTGAAACTGTGACTGACAAGTGAAATAACAACATTGGCAGAGCCTCTTGTGCTACGCCGCTGAACCCTATCTCGCGAGTCGCGTGCCAGGACAGCATGGATACCACAATCGCGGACACATGTTGAACCATGGCAAAACGTTTGATGCACCAGTGAATCAATATAAAGCAATGGACCAACCAGAAAGGAAAGGAAAACCTGGACTGCACTGATTCAAGTGAAATTCAAGTCACTCAACTTACCTGAAAATAGAATAAGGGAAACCTGTCTGTTTCTTCGACCCGTTCAATTGTACCTAGACTCTGGGGCTACTCATCAAGAATGGCATCTAACCTAAAATTCTCAATATATCTAAACCCTTAAGATTTTTCCACGGATACCCGGGCAAGGTACTTCCAGGCTGCACACAGCTGATGACTCTAAAGAATGGCCAGCGTCAGACCACCTGGCGGCTTGCATTTTTGGTGGGGCATCATGGTGTTGGGGGGAACTACTGGGGCTATACACCATCTTTGATGAGATTCACGTTTCCCCAAACGAGTTCCCCGGACTATTTCTATACCCCAATTTCTCCCCAAAAAACCACTACTCAGACCACTCATCCAGCCCGTCCCCATCTAGCCATCCAAATCCCTCCAAATCCCCAAAGTTAAGGCCTCGGGGAAATGATTGTTCGAAGTCCTCACCGCCATACTGGGCACCGGCGCTGCATTTGGCGCATTATTCAGCTCCGAGAGCCCCGTGGGCACCGTGATGTCTGCGATACGCGGCTGCTGCTCGCTGGCGACACGCTCAGTTACGGCCTGGTAGATGCCCGTGGACGGTCCATCATTGGGTTTGCTGCTAAGTGGCGCACTGGGCTATAGAATTTTTGTAGAATTTATGGATTAGATGTAATAGTGGCTATGGGTTATATGATGAATTTATAGAATTTATAGTGACTATGCCTTTATAATACTATAATGTAATGATATATGCCTGAAAAGGGGCTTCTCTCAAAAAATGGAGTTCATATGATGGGCGTGACGGATGAAAAAATCGCGTGATGAACACGGAGACATCTGAAGCATTCGGTGTTGGTTAATCTAAGTTTTATGCATTTTTGTTAACTCTCTGGGAAACATACAAAAAACTATGGGAAACCACAACTTTTAATGGGTAAATCAACTATAAGTGGGCCATCTATACCAGTTCGCCAACTGGTCGTTGATCATTTCGGTTACCACCAGTTGCTGATTGATTTCGGGGGTGCCCTTTCTTTTTTCCATCGGAGTCTCACCTCTCCAGAGTGCAAAAAGCAGAAGGTCAAGACGAAGAAAGGTATACTCACCTCAGCGAAGGTGGATCCAGCAGAGGTACACACCCGGGTACCCGGCCTGGTAAACATTCACAGTTTGCGAACTTGAAGCCATGGCCCAGTCGAAGTTTCGTGGATTTTCCCAGCTATAAAATGGTGATTTTCCAGTTTGTTATGTATGTAAACTTTTACCAGAAAATCACCAGGAAATTGGATGCTTGGAATCTTGAAATCTTGGGGTCAGGGCATAAAAAATGCCCTTGATTTGCTGAACATCACCCAACCACTGGAGGCTGGAAATTTGCCGATGGCACCATTTGCAGGTGATCTGGTGGCATGAACTGTCCTGAACCGTCCACACCTGAGGCCACCAAGTGAACCTTGTGCACTAATTCACGTGGATATAGTTTCTATGAAAACATCTTCCAACCCCCCAAACTTGATATAACCATCCTGCGAAGGCACCACATTTCGAGCTGAACATAACCCAGATAAAAGCCAGCTCGCCAAAACACGACAAAACGATCCAACCAACTTCACGCGTTCCCCGGAAAACCCAGGCTTTCCAAGGTGCTACGACCATTAAGGTTGAGTCCATCGCCACGATCACGGACCTCAGAATCGGGAACGACTTCAAGCTACAGAACTTTTTCAGAGATGGACAATCCATGTGACAAGCCACCAGTTGTAGATCATGTTCTAGGGAAACTATGGGCTCTCCACTATGTATATATAATATTATATCATATTTTATAATATTATATGTTATATAATATTATATAATATTATATATATATATATATATCTCTCTCTATGCTCGTTTGTTACTGAAGGGTACGCCTTGATGTCAAACCTTTGTACTTCGATTGCCGGCTCTGATATAGTACGATCTTTGGACCATGCGATGATATTAGTGGGAGATCAGTCCTGACTGCTTTGAACAACAAAAAATGGTCCTCTAAAGAGAAATGATCTAATTACATGAAAGATGCAAATGTTATATACCAGGCCTTCACCCCTCATTACTAACCTTCCCTCCAAGTGAGACAGAGGGACTCACAGCAAGGACTGGGTCACCAGACATGAAATCGTCTGGTCTGCATCTCACCAAGAGCTTTCCTCTCACACGCGCTGATGATAATTATTAGCATTATTGTTATTGTAATTATGGTGATGGTGATGATTATTATTATTACTATTACTAGTCTGATACTATTATTTCAACTTTGATGGTGATAATTATTATTATGCTAATGGTGATGCTGATGGCTGATGGATGATGGCGCTGTTGCTGATGGCAATGGTGATAACGGTGGTGGTGGTCAGGAGCAATTTTCGGATACACTGTCATGGCAAAGATATCTGTGTCTATAGGTCATTTTGGCAGCCATGGTGATGATGAAAATGCCCCTACCATCACAATTTTTTCCACAGAAAACAGATTCTGATGTCTGGTCCCGCTGTATCCCGCAGTTTCACATGCATAATCATGCATGCTTTGCACTGGGGCAACGATGGGGCTGCAAAGAGATCAAGAATTCTGTAATTTCTGGTAATGTGGTAATCCTACGTATAAACCATCCCGAATATTGTCATGAATGGCTTGTAAAACAACCCAAAAAATGCCGGGATAATGCTATTGGTTTTGGCACATTATGAAAGATTACTAAAGCATCAATTACTATAACATGAAACGCTCGAAAAAAATGTCCAGGACTAAGCATGGTGAGCCATCACCATCAACCCAACCGGCTGAACCTACATCCACAAGCAGGATGCAAATAAGAAGAAGAGAGAAGCCTCGGCATCAACTCTGTCGACGCGCTAGTGAGATGTGGCCATCTCGAAACTGAGAAAATGATGGAAAAGAGGAACAGGGTGGTGCCCCAGTTCGGAATCGCTAAGTTGGTTTATAAGTCCAATAACTATGGTTTATAGGTGATATATCTACAGTATATCTATAGTTAATGATATTATAACCCATTTATAACTGGGGGGGCACCACCTTGAAGGCATCCATCATGATGTATCATCCCAAGCCTGATAACAAGCCGCTGGGCCAGGATGGATATGACATCGGCAAGACGCAACATCGTTTGTCAAACATTTTTGGCCTGGCCTTTCAATGAAACCTTCGGATATTGTCCTTCCCAACATGTCGAAACTGATAGAGGGGAGCTTCACCAACCCTGGTTCCAGAGCGCCCCCAGAACGACCCCACCCCGTGCGCCCCGTGCGCCTATGGCACCAGCGACCTCCAGTACTTTCAACTGGAAAATCATCTCGGTGATGACGGCCTTGGCAGGAATTGGGATGTCATACCGACACCCAATTCTGCCTTTGAAAAAAAGGTGGGTTGCAACAAATTCATCAGTTGAATTCAGTTGATAGTTCCTGAGTCAAATACTGAGTCAGTTACTGAGTCAGTTACTGAGTCAGTTACTGAGTCAGTTACTGATACTCACGATAGATTGCGATGATAGATTGCGGATCATAATTTGCTTTCGCACCAAGGCCCTCCGTTCATCTTCGTTCCAGGCCCACTGATGCGTCCCAGATACGTTGATCACCGAGGCTACCAGCCATGCTGGCATGAGCGAAGCCACCAAAAACCTTGAGCCGGTCATCTTCGTCACCAGATCCGTCAAAATGCTCGAGATAACCTGAAGCTCCAGTGATTTCATGGTAAAAACCACGGGAAATGGATGTCGCAACTTGGCATTCCGGCCGGCCCCTTGATCTATTAATGGTGATTCTCCACTGCTAAATGTTGAATTACATTAAATGACCAGAGGGTAGTGTGCAAGTTGGACAAGAAAACTGATGGAAACCCTGAGGTTTGGGGATTTGAAGCATAGAAACACTAGACCGGGTAAGCTAATGTGATAAATAAATAATACATAAATAAATAAATAAATAAACAAAAAAATAAATAAATAAATATGTATATATATATATATATTCATATATGCTGTTCAACTATATTAATATTATGAGATATTATGAGTAAGGGATCGAAGCTGCATTTATTTTCTTTCACACATGGAACATAACCCCTGGGGGTGCTTCATGATACCCCACCACATTTCCTGGAGGTAGTACTGCCCATGGATTGGTAGGGTGAAAACCTACATACATTATTCTCAAAAAAATCTTGTAAATGTGAATTAGGATGAATTAGGGTTTTCCCGCTAAATTTTCCTCAAATTCTGGCATACCTAGTTGGTGACACAACTGCAGCTAAGTTGGATCTCATGATTGACTGTTGGTGTCACTAGGTGATTTAGCATGATTTAGCATGCCAGCAGCTACCCTATGAAGGGAATCGTAACAGGAAGTACAGGGCAAAGTCTAGCTGGATACCCCGTTCAACAAATATGTTTCGAGCTATTCTCGCAATCGTACCCTCTGGTATACTAACATAACTATGGAAAATCACAATTTTTCATAGGAAATTTCACTATAAATGTTTTATGACCCACAAAAAAAAACGCTCCAATCACCGACAATTCACAAAGTTTCTGGTTGGTGGTTGACCTACCCCTCTGAAAAATATGAGTTCGTCAGTTGGGATGATGACATATATGACATTCCCAAGATATGGAAAAATAAAATTCATGTTCCAAACCACCAACCAGGTTTATACATCATCCATCTGTCACCAGGTAGCTGCTGCGCCGCACATAGTGAAGGCCAGGATGGCCAGAATCCTTAACCCGTCGGGGCTGATGGCATCTTCTTGTCTTGAGACATCCTCGTTGGCTGCATCGATATATGTATATGCACAATGTATTAAAGTTATATATATATATAATATATATAGGATGTAAACTTACACCAAGATAGGAAGAAAACAAATCAATGTGTTAAAGGGCAGCTAGATATAAGAGAATATCAGTGGCCAATGATTTGTTTCCCAGTCATCATGGCAGCGACGAGCAACTGGAAATGAAGGGTGAAGTCAGTGACTCCTCGCGTCCTCAGTGCGGTTATTTGTCAATCGGGCCATCATTTCCCCAAAAAAACCCACATAGAACCCCTGCAGAGACCTAGGTGACAAGGCCAAACAAATGCATCAAATTTCACCTGATATGTTGGAAACTCCCATCCTGAGCTCCCCATTTCAAATTACATGGAATGTTGATTCCACCAGGATAGCCACAGCTCCTTGGTTCCCTCCCGGTGAGTTCAAGAGTCAGTCCCCAGAATGCTCCTGACATCAAAGTGGTCAGAGCCAACAACCTCAGGTTTTTTGCGTAGGGGTCTCAGAAAAAATGTGAAATAGGCATGAAGTGCATAACTGCACAACTATGCATGGTTTGGCGTTTTGCCCTTGATGTTCTTGCACATTCAAAGCCTGAGGTTCTGAACAGTCCGAGGTAGATTCAACAAATGCCAAAGGCTTCATGACTACTTCCCATCCAAGTCGAAGGACCTCCAAGAAAACACATACTGTATGTATAATGTGGCAAAGCCAATAATAAACCATCCCCAATAGAGGTTGATGAATGGTGAATCCCTCTGTGGGATGATAAAAACTGACCTCCAATTGCTGTACTGGGATGGTTAACTAATAGCACATGAAATGGCAAGCACCATGGTTTCCCGTAGATTTTCCCTTGAACCAACCCAGAGAAATTCAAAACCTTGAAATTTGCTGCTAAAGTTGACCAGCCAGGCAGCAAATAGTTGAACGGATACATGTCCTCCGCAGTGAGTTTGATTTAGATAAACCCTTCACCAGGAATTTACGAGAAATAACAAGTTTGACACCATACACCATGTTTTTTAATGAGCGTTTCCCATATACCAGTAGTACCGCACAAGGCGGTGGCGGAAGTTTCAAAAATAGGAAACCTATAGGAAAGGTTGGTTGCTGAGAATCAGGGATGATAGAGCGAAGCAGCTGATGGAGCGACAGGTCTCCTCTCTTTCTTTTTCTCTCTCTCTCTCTCTCTCTCTTTCTTTCTCTTTCTCTGATTATTTACCTACCTACCTACCGATCTATCTATCTAGCTACCTATCTATCTATCTATCTACCTATCTATCTAACTATCTATCTACCTATCTCTCTAGCTGTCTATCTATCCATCTATCTATCTAGCTATCTACCTATCTACCTATCTACCTATCTACC